>MKEJ01104996.1:0-15566 GCA_001753735.1 Embelia ribes
GCTATAGTATTTAGGTTGCCTCCAGGATGGAATACATAAGAAATCACCAATCCAAAAATTTTTAACCCATATAGGCAAGTCTCTCAACTGGAAATATTGCTCAAAGATTCCATTAGCCCCTTGTTTTGCAAGTAAATCAGCCACTTTGTTTCCTTCTCTGAAAATATGATGCATACTAGCATCTATATAATCTGCCAACTCCTCTATTTTTCTCCACAAAGCCCACAAGTGCCAAGGAGGAGAAGGTTTTTTGAAGAACCACAAAGCCCAATTATTCTGCGTTATGGTTATATTATTGTCCATCTCTTGCAAACTCATTTGTTCTTCAATCAAAACTAAGCCTGGTTTCCCAAATTTGAAAATTTCAAGTCAAAACGAAAACATAGATCAGAGGTTGTGTTCTAAAGGTCATATTGCTAATTTGAATGCAGAGCAAGTGGCTGGTGACGGCAATATTTGTTGCACTTCTTGTTATCAGACATGATGGTGAAGTAATATGGGCCGCTATGGGTTCGGTAATGAATGTTTTGTTATGCAATCTGCTGAAGAAAATTATAAACCAAGAGCGGCCTGTATCTGGCTTAAAACCGGACCCTGGAATGCCATCTTCGCACTCACAAGCCATCTTTTTCATCTTTCTATTTGCTATAATTTCAAGTAAGTTTCTTTTTGTTCGGTAATCTAATAATATTGTTGCTTGTGATATACAGAACACCTTTCCAACTTTGTTGTGTTCTAACTGTTCCTTCAGTGATCGAGTTCCTTGGTGTAAATACACTAACAATAGCTCTCAGTGCCCTTACCTTGGCAATTGGTGCATACCTGGTAAGTGTTATAAGTGCCTTAGTAAGTTATTTCCTTGAGCTACAACCGAAACAAAAATTTTGAATTGAAAAAGTTGCTAATGGTCATATATGTATATATGTGTGTGCGCGTGTTTGTAGTCGTGGTTACGAGTTTCTCAGAAGTTTCATACGATTAGTCAAGTGGTGGTGGGTGCTGCGTTGGGGTCAATTTTCTCCATTTTGTGGTTTTGGTTGTGGGACACATTTATACAAGAAGTTTTCGTCTCCAGTTTGTGGGTTCGGATCCTGGTCGTGTTTGGAGCTGCTGGATTCGGTATAGGATTTACTATACATGTAATACAAAATTGGATTATGGACAGAAAGTAGAATGTGTAAATTGATATTTAACAGATTTCAGGGGAAAATATCTTTAAAGTATTGTTTATCTATATGAAATAACACTTCATACTGTAGTCTTGGGCTTCACAGTTTTCTTTTTTATTTCTTCCTTTTTCATTTTTTGACTGCGTGTTTGTCTCTTTGATAGTCATCTAACACCAAAATTTGCCCTCAAATAATGTTGCCCGCACCCGTTAGTTGGGTAAAGGCTTGAATTGTGTTGAGCTAGAGTATATTTATCTCTAATGATAGTCTCTATGTAACTTTCTTATACAAGGACAAGAAAACTGTGGAATAATATATATCTAGTTTGATCATGTTATCAGATTTTCAGTTTTTCTTTTTGTGTACAGAGACTTTCTCACTGCTTTCTGTTAACACATGCATTAGTTCTCAACATTTTAAGAGCATTCGCCCCCGTCATTCTATATTTTTTATTTCTAGAAATCAAAATGTGGCCTTCTTTAACCAATAGAAAGCAAAATTTAGAATAGTCTCACTTGAGCCTTTCTTCTACATTCCTGAAATAATATAAGATATAGGACCAGAAAAAGTGATGAAGAAGAAGCGCGAGAGAGATTAAAACAAGTACGTAAAAAAAAAATATTTAATTGGAGAAAGCCGCTATGGTAACCTTTTCAAATGAAAGTTACTGTAGCCCTTTTTCCCAATTTAGAAAGTAGAAATTGATGAACAGAAAGGCTGCTGGGGCAAATTTCTCTCTCAACTTTCTGGAAATAGAAATAAAAATATCAAATGAATGTGTAGAAATACTGCAGAGAATACCCTAAAGAAGGCAGTAGAAATGGCATATAACTCAATGATCTAGTATCTTTTCTTAAATAAAACATCGTCGCAAGTTACGGGGATCATATGCTCGTCCCCTCGTAGTTTCTGTGACCAGTGTGTAAAAGTTTTTCGCAAATACTTCAATTAACAATTACCAAAGAATGGATATAGTACAGTATACAGCCAATATCTTTTCTTAAATAGAACATCTTCATTCTGTCTGGCAAAGCATTCCAGAACCCAAATTATGCAACCCATAAACTGTTTTTAAGTGTTCAAAAAAGTTTCAGAAAAGTCGTAACTCCAATCAAGAGTACCAGAATCATTGGCTTCACTCACCCGCACCATTGACTCCATCAATAGCCGTTACCATTATCACCACCCGAAACCACCACAACGATTTGTTATGCCTATCATCAGAATCAGACAAACAAAGAGTGCATAGGGTCGGTTTGATTAGAGAAGACACAAAAGTAAGTCTGTCAAAATCTAACATGACACGATTAACCAACACGAATCGACACGGATTAAATGGGTTTGGGTGAGACCTTAACGGATTTGGGTGATAAACGGGTCTAACCGTTTTAACACGTTTAATAAACGAATCGTGTTCGGGTGAGACATGTCAACCTGTTTATAACCCATTACCCGCTTAAATAAAATTAATATAATAATAAATTAATAATTTTTTTTAAATGACAACCATATAGAAAATATATAAACTTATTTTTTCTAACTCTAATCTAATTTAGTTATTCTATACTGTAGTTTGTACTTTATAATATAATGTGGTATATTTAAACGGGTTTGGGTGAAACTTTAACGAGTTTGGTAATAAACGAGTCAACACGTTTAACACATTTAATAAACGGGTCGTGTACGGGTTTATGCGTTTATCACCAGCCACCCATTTAACCCGACACGTTTGACATCCCTACACAAAAGAGCTCTGTTTATAAGTAGTGCCATAGCTGATAAGCCACCGCATAGAAAAGCTTCCACAAAACGGAAAGGGTATCGCATTCTCATATAGCCGAGAAATGGAGTGCAAGTTCAAGTTCAAGGATGATATGCAATAGATGCTCGTTGTAGCTCGATGTTAATAGTTGGACTCATATGGAACGATTCTGCACTTGTAATGAATTTTTTGGTGTCAGCCAATGTGGGGTCTGGTAAAGTTTTCTGCAACAAAAAAGGTAAGCCTTCAATAAAGAACTCGATAACTCACCGAGATAACAACAATTTAACAGCAAGTGATGAGCACTTTCCTTCAATTTGTACACATTTATAACACTAATCAAACTATAATTTTCATCATTGTCATGTATCCAGACAAGCACCATTAGCACAACAATCGAATATCAAAGCTGATTCTCCAAGTGCAACCTTCCTAGTTTGGCATAGTCTCTGCTAAGTTACGCATTTCAGAACAATCCCAATGCATAAATGCTTGACCAAGAACGAAAAACGCAAGTGTAAAAGATACTCCATTCGTCCCAAAATTTTAGACCCATATAGAAAATCAACTTTTTAAGGGAACATCAATAAATGAGTTGTCTCTGCATTATATTATTACTAAACTTTTAAATTTACCCCTAACTAAATGCGTTATGCTATAGGATGCGTGAACATTGATGCACAATAAATAAGGATAACTTAGGAAATTTAAACTTTTCTAGCATTTATATTTAGAAAGGGGACAACATTTTGGAACATCCCAAAAAGAATAATGGACTAAAATATTGGGATGGAGGGAGTATCATAATAACCTCATTAATCCACTAACCAATTCATATTTATGCAAAATAAGTGCTCCAACCATTTTCTAACTCAAGTGTAATAGATATCATAATAACCTCATCGATGAGTCATCGAATATGTCAATGGACTAAATTCATTGGCACACCTTGACCCATCGGTCCGTGAATAGGAGCTTTAACGTCATAAGTCATATAAGTTGATTTCGGAAGATTCGCCGATGTGCCGACCACAAGAACGGATGGAACAATCATTATTATCCCATAGTAGGTATCCCGTAAATGCCAACAGTTGGGACAGAGATTGAGACATTCCTGTTGCTCCAGTAGCTAGGCCGTTTGTTTAACCTGTGATTGAACCCTCGGGAATGTCTCCATTGTTTACGATGGTGATATCATGCATGCTTGTTCATCGTCTCTCTTTGTCAATAGGGTTCAAACGAATGAAGTTCTTTTGAGCTTCGCAAGCCACCTGACCAGTGACCTGATCACCACAAAGTATTGGGATATACTGCGCCACTTGCATTCCCCTTGTTTGTCCAAGTCAAGCAGAAACGATCTGATTGAAAAAAAAATCCAAATGAGTGTCACTCGCAATTCCAAATAAACATTTTCACAAGAACAAACAATACTGAAGCAGAAGATATCTCTGACATTCAATCATATTCTTATAAAAAAAAAACTAGAGAACTTCATCAGAAAGCATGACGACGCAGTTCGACAATATGAGCAATAGAAACATTCTCAAGTCCAACATGTGGAAATGAGAAAATGCATATAGCATAACACATGGATCACTCTGAAGTTTCTATGAAGCAGAAAAATGGCTAAGGTATCAGGCCAACCACAATGCACACATCAGGTATATCAATGCGAATATAAAGTCAAGACTTCGAGTTGTAATGAAGCCAATTTATCAAATATCATGGTAGAGTTTGCTACAGAGCAACTCACAACCCGATGAATGTACTGATAACAAAGCCAGATTTAGTTTTGTTTGATCTGAAGGCACTTTTCATAAATAAATTGCATTCAAATTTATTTCTCAAGTAAAATTTACATCCGAAGAGTTAAGGAAGCCAACAATAGTGAGTTTCTTAATTTTCATTTCTTGTTTTCATCCTCGATCCAAAACTCACTACAAGCAATGACGTTTTCAATGCCAAAACTACAGTGCCCACTGAAATTATTCGTAGCAAGTCATACATGAAAAATGATTTCTTCCATATTGAGGTTGTGTCATCCGCTGATTTGCGAAAATTTTGTTATACGACCACAGAAAACTGGAATCAAAAATACTTTCTATTGTTTTGAAAAGAAAGCACATTTTCCAATTATCATAGTAGCTTAACTGAAAAGGGCAGTCACAAGCCCAAGTTAGCAGACAACCCAAGAATGTATTTTGAATCCTTGAGATTCATTTGAAAGATCTTTCATGAGCATAAGACTAAGCATGACAAAGCAGATAAAATAGACTCATTATCAAAATCATCACCTATAATCATAAATTAGTGGACCAATTAATTACCTAAATAGTTTCTGAGGGCAACTTTAGACACAAACCAACTATAAATAGGTGTGTTTTCATTGTTTAGTTTCTTTTACTTATACAGAATTGTCTAAATTTGCAACTACTCACCTCTGTCAGAGGAACATAAAAGCTCATGGTGACAAAATAAACCAAGAAATAGTAAATTATGCAACCACATGGACACAGCAAAACAAAGCCATTCCTATCTAACAACCAGCTAATCATTTGCAACAAAAGAATACCAGGCCAAAAGCTATCGACTAACCTGTAACTTCTTTGCTACTTCACCAGGTTTAATCAAATCCTTCTAGGATTTCAAGTCCTCGAGTTCTTCAACACCTCACCCATGATGTGCGACGATAATGTTTGAATGGAAAGACCAACTCAACCTTCATAGTCGAATGTAACAAAACCCAAGTCCTCATAATTAACCTCTGCTCCCGAAGCTAGTAAATCTAAAATCCCATATATCCCGTCGACATCTGGATGGGTCCGATCACCAGCAACAAAAGCAGAAACCTGATCTTTAAGTTTAATCCAAGACCAACCGGGCTCTTTCATCACACCCTTCGATCTCATCATCTTTCTCACATTTGCAGCTTCACCCCACTTCCCTTGGGCTGAGTATATATTAGCTAAAGTGATGTGGGCTCCAGCACAATCAGGATCAAGCTCTAAAACCTTATCTGCAGCTCGTTGACCACGTGCGACATCACCATGTACTCTACAAGCTCTTAAAAGAGTTGACCAGATGACATCGTCCTTTTTATACGGCATATTTTCAATCATGTTCTCAGCATCTCGTAATCTCCCAGCACGGCATAGTAGATCGATCATACAGCCGTAGTGTTCTTTCGATGGACTTACATTATATATTTCACCCATTAAATCAATATAGTGGAAACCTAAGTCGACGAGGCCAGCGTGAGTACATGCACTAAGAACGCCGATGAAAGTAACTGAGTCGGGTCTTAGACCAGCCTGAGTCATCTTTTCAAACAAATCAATAGCTTCTTTGCTTCTACCATGTTCAGCATACCCATTAATCATAGCCGTCCAAGATACTATATCGTCATTTCTCGCATCATTGAAGATCCTTGAAGCTTCTATTAAGCTACCACATTTTGAATACATATTGATCAAACCACTACGTACCATTGCTCTGTGCTCCAACCCAACGGACAAGACATGAGCATGGAGTTGCTGACCTTGCTCGAGAATAGCCATATTCCCACAAACACTCAATACACTAGCAAGAGCAAACTCACTCGGTTTTGGTCCTACTCTTCTCATCTGTGATAAGAACTCAAAAGCTTCCTCACCATAACCTCCTTGAGCATACCCGGCTATTATTGTGCTCCAAGAGACAATGTCTTTTATATTCATTCCATTAAAAATCGTCACAGCCAAATATATCTGCCCACATCTCGAATACAATGTCGTCAGAGAATTTGCCACTGATAAACAACCCAGAAAACCAATGATTAAAACATGAGCATGAAGTTGCTCACCCCAATCCAGTCTTGTAAGGTTAGCACAAGATGAGATAAGGGCTGCAAAAGTGTACTCATTAGGGCATACTCCAGAGTAACGCATACGAACAAAAGCTTGTATGGCACGATTGTCTAGACCCGTATGCAAACAAGATGTTATAATGGTCGTCCATGATACCACATCTTTAATAGCCATCCTTTCAAATAAGATCAATCCATAATCTAATCTCCCGCACTTGTTGTACGTAGCAGCAAGCGTATTAGCCACAAAAGAGGTCGTATCATATCCTCTCTTCGTCGCTTGAGTGTGGAGTTCTCTCCCATGATTCAAATGGCCTGTATCAGCACACGCCTTCAATGCTATAGCAAACACATACGGGTCATAATCCTCACCACATTTCGACATTTGCGAAAAATAACCCAACCCTTCATAATTATAACCAGCATGAACCAGGCCAGTTATAACTGCAGTCCAAGAAACCACATTCCTAAGTGGCATCTCATCAAAAACTCTGCAACCCTCCCAAATCATACCGGTTTTCATATACGTATCCAAAATGGAACTACCTACAAAAACAGAGTTGAAAAATCCGGTCTTTACAGAATACCCATGTATTAATTCTCCAAATATTACATTTGAACTTACCCCACAAGCCTTGAGCGCAATACTCAACACATAAGGGTCCAACTCAATACCAGGCTCAACCCATAATTTGGAAAACAATGATAATGCTTCATAGGAAGAACAGGCATTTACATAGCCGGAGATCATGTTGGTCCAAGAGACTACGTCCCGTTGAGGCATTTTATCGAACACATGGCGGGCATTTTCAAGATGGCCAGTTTGAATCAGTTCTTTCAATTGAGCATTAACTTCGAGCATATTAACCCGAGAAGGTTCGTTAATTGGTTCCGATAAATGCCCAATTGCAAGCCCAATAGTTGCGGTTGTATGCATATTCAGCCGCCTAGAAAGGGGCCTAATTGGTGAAGCAGCCATGAATAAGATCAATTATATGCATATATACATTAATATGTATATAAATCTCTGTTCTTCTTCTTCTGTTATTGAACAAGAGGGGAGAAAGATTAAAGCGGGAAAATAAACGATTTAATAAATTAATCTAATGGTTATTATAATTCGATCTTTATCCAAAACCTGTCAATATTTTTGCGGTGCGGGGTTTAGTATTGGTTTTTAAGGCTGGTTTTGGTTTTTCCACGTGAAAATTTGAAAGGGCGTTTTTGGAAGGTCATTCCCAAATTTTTAATACTGGTAAGTACATATAAATAAATAAAAATATAAGTTTTCCAATAGATGGGTAATCTAATAAAAAATAAACATATAAAAACGCATCATGTTGAATAAAAATATAATTTTTATTTTTTAGTCATTTTTTCATTTTAAATTTTAAAAAGATTGAAAATAAGAAATAATATATTATTAAGAATTTTATTTTATGAATTCATATATTATGTTGAATTTTTCGGAACGTATTTTTACAAAAAGATATTAAATTTGTTCGTACTGTTAAACATTTTTTCTTCGTCCCGTCTTTTACTATTTCTGAACAAATAGTTCAATTTTCATTTTTTTTTTTTTTTTGGCAACATTTAGATATTATCTATGAAAAAGATGATACAAGATCTTCTGATTAAATACTTGATTTCAACTCTTTTTGAAAATTAATGAATTATTATTTATCTGAATTGCTAATCTAATTTAGAGAAAAAGTTTATAGTTGGTATATTAACTAACAATGAAAAATGTATACTATTTAAGTGATTTTTGGTTTTTATTTTATTTTTTTTTATAAAACGACACGAGATAAAGATAAATTACAAGTGAATACTAAAAAAGAAAAATAAAAAAGTAAAAATGATGAGAAAAGATTTTTTTCCTACTTTTTTTGATAAAAGTAAAAACTCAATGGTTGGGTGAGTTTCACCAGAGACGAAACTGCAGCATAACATAACATTCGCATATTAATCAAGTTTTAAAAATACTTTTGGTGAATGAATTAAAAATAAAAAATCCGCATTACTAAAATAAGCCTAATAGATCCATTAATAGATGCATTCGTACCAGTTTTGTCCCAAGACATGGCCCTAGTTGGCATAATTATGATATTAGCCTTCTACTAACTGTATCATATAAACAAGTTTTGAAGCTGATTTGAAACCAAAAAATGGCGCATTGCTGTGAACGTAATTTCTCTGCGTGCTTAAAAAAGTCAATACCAATACAGTACACGAACCTCATTTTGCTTAAAATAAAATAAAAAAATAGTCCAAAAAATTGCCCTCTGTTTAACCAAAATGCAAATAAGCTTCAATTTCTTAGTATTAATTTATAGTTAGCTTTGATATACACTGGGGTGTGCTTCTGATTTTCTGTATTGGTTTCACATTTTCGAAGTGATAAAGTTTTTTTTTTTTTTTTGGGTATAATTTTGGAAGAAAATTTAGCATGCATAGGAAATAAACTTTGCGCATATGATATAATATTCAAAAGTAAAACAACTATGTAATATATGCCAAAGTTAAAAACATTTGCACATAGCTTATGATAGTCAAAACTCCGCCATTTTGAACACTACTATATACTGCAGTGATGCCACTACCCACTCTTAATAGCTTCCTGTTTTACAAATAAGAAAAGAAAAATTTAAGAACAAACTGGAAAGATGAAGAGAAAATACACAAACAAAAGTATAAATATTACAAAACAAGAAGGCAAATACCAGCATTTCACTCTATCAGCCACTCTACCAAAATTATCAGTGCAATTAAGCTTTCTCGGTATGACAGTTATTTGACAATCGTGTTCCACTACAGAGCCCGAATTTGACCCCCATAGCCGTAATCCTTTAGTAGCATTTCATCTTGCCGCCAATTCTCTCTTACCTTCACTACTATCTGTCAAACCATTAAGGCCTCTTTTGAGACATCAATTCGAATATAACATTAACAAGCAATTTGTATTTCTTTTAAACACTAGCAAACTAATTAGAAAGACCATAGGGGAATATATATATAGGTTGATACCTCCAAAAACACTTTCTTCTGCAAAAAATCTTCTATGTCAAGCCGAGAAGCAGTCGCTAACATTTTCAAGGCTTTGCCTTCCTACGGAAGTATAAAATGAATAAAATAATTAAAAATAAGAAGAATCTAGATCCCAACTAGCACCAAAAAGCAAGGCTTCAACTAACCTTCCCAATGAGGATGATCTTTTGAGAGTTTCTCTCAACAACAATCTCAACTTGTATAAAATCTTTAGCAGTTGGTCTGGTCTTGTACGATACTACATTCACCTGAAGGTCAGCATTAAACACCAAAGATACTTCATTAACTTAATTAATTCAGCACGAGAAAGGTGTATTAAATCCAATTGTACGTAAACACGTCTTGATAGTTAAAAAACTTGAGAGTATGTTCATATACCTGGCATGCATAAGGAACTTCATTCCGGTATTGAATAAAAATCTTTTCTCGGACAATTTCAGCAACAAAAAATCTTTCTGGGTGCTCACTAGCAATGTCCTGTAAGGCACCAGGTAATGAAGACCAAGTTTGATACTCGCTTCAAAAAGGAAACCAGTTCCTGTACCTTCGGATAATAAGCTGGACCAAACGGAAGTTTTGAGATAATCCATTCCTTGACATCATCCACCCCATGACCATATTTAGCACTCACTGGTATGACGTCATCAACATCAGTGAATTTTTCATACCACTACACGAAAGCTAAGATTAATTCAGAATACTTCCACAAAAAAGAGCATACTTTCCATCCTTGAAATCCATTTGCAAGATATGTCATGTGCAAAAAACTAAGCATGAGAGAGCAGATAAGACGGATTCAATATCGTCGAAATCATAGCTATTATTATAAAACATTTAACTTTTCAATTGCCAAAGTAGTTTTTGAGAGGCCAGCCTTAAGTGGATCAACTATAGACGGGTGTGTTTTCGTTTGTTTAGTTTCTTTTACAAGTACCAGAATTGACTAAATGTGCTATTACTCAGCTCTGCAAGTAGAAAAGAAAGCTCATAGTGACAGAATAAACCAAGAAAAGACAAATTATGTGAGCACAGAGACACAGCATAACAGCCATTCCTACACAACCAGCCAATCATTTGAAACAAACCTCGAGCTTCTTTGCTACTTCACCAGGTTTAATCAAATCCTTCTTATTCAAAACCAGCAGAACGGGTGGCTTGACTTTGAGATTCCCAACATTCTCTTCCAGGATATCGTCTATCTAGAAGAGTCAAACAGAATTAGGAAAAAGTGAAAATTGCCAGCAAATAATTTTCGGCAACAAAATATCACCTTTTGCGGAACTTTACACGCATCAACAACCACTAATACACAGTCTGCATTAACGGCAGCATTTTTTACATTCTTCATCATCATGGAGTCCAACTTATGCATCTTCTTCTCAATCACACCTGGTGTATCATACAGGATCATCTGCAAACCATTCCCTATAAATGGTAAAACATCTTTACGAAGACAAGAAGTTCATCCATACAATAAGCTCTATAATGCGCCCATCAATAGATGAATAAAGACCAACACATCTACATAATAATTTATTAACATGTAAAAAAAAAAAATGGTTGCGAGACAGGAAAAAATCCACCTTGTTAAGTAGAATAGAATCCATGCAACACAGGTGCCATGAACTGGATTGAGGGTGTGACAGAAATCAAATGAAAAGAGAAAAAACAAGGGCATAAATGAGCCAGAAGCATCCCCAGCAGAAAAAGTTCAAACCTGATACTCCGAGCCAGAGCATATACCAAGGATACGGTGCCTGGTAGTTTGAGGTTTGTCGGTAACAATTGAGAGCTTTTGCCCTATCATTTGATTGGAGAGCGTACTCTTTCCGACATTAGGTTTTCCAAGCACAGCCACATATCCTACATTTGATATATTGAAACTAAGAGTTCCTTTTGCCAACAGAAAAGGCAATAATCAAGAATTATGCAATACGCCAGAGCTGAAAATTTTCTACATTTTCTCATTTTTTTCTGTTATGTATCCCATTCCATATCTTTCTAGTCCTCCAATTCTACATTACCTTTAAAGTATATCTGGCATTTCAAACTGAAGTAGACAAAACAAGAAGGAAAAATATTATCTCGAAAACTAGAAGTCACCAGCAAAACAGTACCAGCCTAAAATTCCCACTGTGAAGTTAAATTTGTCGTTAGCCAATGCAACCGCACACCAAAAATCATCACCTATGGAAGGACACTTCAGGATGGTCAATTCATTTAGTTTAGCAAAGTTTTTAATGTACAAATCCACAGTCAAATTTGAAAAACAGAAGGAATTGCATTGCGAGCTGATAAACTAGCAAAGGGCTTGTAAGACCAGATCTTTTAACTTATAAGAAGTTGTACATTTGGCTTCTGAACTTTTTATATTAGTTAATTTTTTCTTTCTACACTCTTAAAGGTAGAACCATTAAGATGAACCGGGTTGAAAAAGACACCTTTTTTTGTTTATAAGTATACATTTGGGTATGACAAAGGCTTGCACGACTACAACTCTTAATCTCATCTATTAAGTTGTTCAGCTTTTGAGATGAGCACTTAGTTTTCCTAGCCTAAACAATTAACAAGTATTAGGGTGAGCCAGATTTAAAACCAGCTTTTTTGCTTATAAGTTGCGGCCAAACAAGCACGAAATACTTGGCCAGACATTGAAATTGCCTAAGGCCTAGTTTGGGAATGTTGTTGCTGCTTTTGAGAATCCGCTTTTGAAAGCTGTTTTTCAAAGTTGATTCTAAAAGTAAGTGTTATCCTAGTATTTGTTAAATAAATTCTAAACGCTGCTTATATAAGTAGTGTGAAGTTTGGTAAAATAGAGTCTTTTATTGTAAAAAGACAAAAGTAAGTATGTTTAGGGAATATAGCAAACATAATTGAGGTTATTTAGGTAATTAAGCATAAATATTTTTTGAAAGCATCCCTGAGTTGCTTCTGAAAACATCCTTGAAAAACAGAGCTGACTTTGAAAAGCATGTGGTTTTAACATTTACGAAATAATACATGTTATAATGTTTAAAAAAAAGGAAGAAGAAACACTCAATCAGCAATCCCAAACTGGGCTTATGTAACAATCAAAGTTTTCAGTTGATCATCATAAACTATTTAATTCTTGATCAGCTACCTCTTCTGTTTATCCGCTAAAAATTACTGACACAAAACAACTTCTCATCTTACTCATGTGTAGTGGTGGACTCAGGATTTTCGAGTATGTGTAATCCTTTTGTTCTATGTATGGTGGCTAAAAAAATAATTCTTTTAGGGGTGCATGGTGGGACTTTTCGAAAAGTTTCAAATTTGACATAAAAGTCCATCAAAATTCCGGAGGTCGGGGTGTCCGTGGCGTGGTCCCCCTGCTCCCTTTGATCCCCCAATGCTCGTGGGAATTTAATCACAATTCTTATTGAAATAAACCAACATGATCATCTAAACTTAACAGGTTAACTATCCATGCTAGTTTTTTTAGCTGCGGATTTTAGTGTTTATTGTCAACTGAATAGCATCATGAGTTCCTCCGGAAAGTAATTAGAAAAGGAATTGGTGAATACACTTAGTTGAAATTTTGAAATATCGAATACTTCATTGCGGTCAATTCCAAAAGTTGTACACAGTGGGATATTTGAAAATGACCTATGGTACATGATTGTTATTTGCATTTTTCCCTTGTGTACCTTTATCATCATCTGTATTGTAATTCCGCTGATTCCAGTGTGAATTTTGAAGAATAAAAGATTCTCTCTTTTCATTTATTTTTTTTGTAATGTAGGATGAGTGTGGAGGAGAAGTTTAGGATAGTGAGAAGTGTGGGGGAAGAATGTATTCAAGAGGATGAGCTGCTAAACTTACTCACTAAGAAGCCCCTTCCAATTTGCTACGACGGGTTTGAACCTTCGGGTCGTATGCACATTGCTCAGGTCTTTTATTGCCATTTTGTTAATTCGTGTTTTACCACCGTCACTTCCCTTAATTGCTTTATGGAAAATGAGATTCATGTATGGACGATCATACTGTATGGACACCTGTGGCTAAATTCAATGCATTGATTATATTTTTAAGGGTTGAGATGGGATTAGTGCACAAGGGTTCGTTGAGTTGGC
This sequence comes from Embelia ribes, assembly GCA_001753735.1. Lineage (NCBI taxonomy): Eukaryota > Viridiplantae > Streptophyta > Magnoliopsida > Ericales > Primulaceae > Embelia > Embelia ribes. Next base: position 13,918 of record MKEJ01104996.1, read on the forward strand.
TCCTTTTAAGCAACAAAAAATAGTTTGGTTCAGCTTAAAACTTCTAGCTTATTTGGGAAAAAACAACAAAAAAGCTCAAAAGGTGCATTAATGTGGTGATGGCTATGGTGGGTTAAAAGCAGAAGAAAACAAACCTATATCGTGAGCTAGAAGTTTGCTGTTTTATGACTAATATTGTTTAGATTTTAAGTAAAAAATGCAGAAACTACAACCAAACAAACCCTATGTAACTAAATATGTTGTAGGATTTAGCTTGATATGTGAAAAATGAATGGAATTGAAATTCGGAGGAAAAAGTGATGGCTATGGTGAGTTACTCGTACAGTTGTGATGATGATATTACTAAAATATGAGTATCAATCATTACATCCCGTTGCATTCCGAGCTAAGGCATAGTATTTGGTATGCGTATATATGGCATGGGGTGAAAAGTTAAAAGATCAAAGGTCACCTTGTATCATCAGTTTTGAATTATGTTTGACACATTTGATAAAGCAAGAAGATTACTTCAGAATGAGTGGCCCGGTTAGCAACTGAATCTCTTAACATTGCCAGGTGACAAACTTCTTGATTTTAATCAGTTAAAAATTAAAAGTTTGCATTAAGTCTTAATCCTATTCCATAGTAAGTTGAACGTAAACCCTATGTATACCGTTTACCAATTTTAATATCTGGATTTGATTTTCAATCGACATAATCTCGTCATTTAACCCTTCACTTAATATTGAATTTTGCAGTGTCAAATACTTTGCTGATTGTTTATTGAAATTGTAGGATTCGTTTCTTGGAAACTATGGAGAAAGAAGTACGTTAAATTATGCGCACATAAGTGCTTAATGAATGAGCACATTTTGATGTTTTTTATGAACAGGGTGTGATGAAGATAATAAATGTGAACAAACTTACTTCTGCTGGTTGCAAAGTGAAAATCTGGATTGCAGATTGGTTTGCCCAATTGAACAACAAGATGGATGGCGATTTGAAGAAAATTCAGACTGTTGGGCAGTACATGATTGAGATTTGGAAAGCTGTGGGGTTAAATATGCAAGGCGATAAAGTTGAATTCTTGTGGTCATCCGAAGAAATTAACTCCAGGGCGCATGAGTACTGGCCACTTGTCATGGATATTGCTAGAAGAAACAAACTTCCTAGGATAATGAGGTATGAGATTTTCGATTTGATTTGTTTCTTCTCGAGTATTGTTACCTTTCTTTTAACATTAAATGTGCCACCATCTCATCCAAATACATAACAATTTAGAATTATTATGCTTATATCCTCAACAATTAGGATTTTATTTTGCAGGTGTTGCCAGATTATGGGTCGTAGTGAGCAGGACGAGTTGTCTGCAGCCCAAATACTCTACCCTTGCATGCAGTGTGCTGATATATTTTTTCTTAAGGTGACTTGACTTATTCCGAAAGAAAATGATTCGAGTAGTTACGTTGATCTATGCTGAACGAGTTCAATTAAATTGTTGTAATACGGAATATTGCAGCGTGGTTTTTTATATGATGAATGAGTCTTATGATGGCCTGATAAATGATGAATTAGTCTGCGGAGTTGATATCTAATCTGTTCAAATCTCAACAGGCTGATATCTGTCAACTGGGAATGGATCAACGAAAAGTAAATGTTCTTGCAAGAGA
>MKEJ01104998.1:0-26064 GCA_001753735.1 Embelia ribes
TCCGTACTAAGTTATTCAGCTCTTCTTTGAATCTTTTAGCTCGAGCCCTCGTTACCGGACCAATTGGAACTTGAATGGGATCACGTGCCTGCCTTGAACCCTTGATGTCCTCATCAATTTTTGTACCTAAAAGGCACGAAAATTGAGACAACACAAATGAATGAGATAAGAAATGACACTAACCTTAAAAGATAACTCTCACTCTAAGGATTAAGAATGCATAAAAATATCTTACATATGGACCCCTGAGCTATATGAAATCAAGTCAAAAAAATTTAACCCACTTTTTTTGCCTTTCCCTCTCTTTCTATGTGCATAACCAATATAAGAGAAGAAATTAAGAAGAAAATCGAAATTGAGTGGCATATAATGCTTTGATATAAAGTAGCCCTAGGCCCATACTTTTTCTGGCTGATGTGCTGGTACCCCAACCAACACCTCTCTCGGGTGTGCCGGGAGTTAGAACATTTTGACTTTCCGGGGACATTTTGGAGCTATGGGTGTACCGGCACCCTAGGTGGGTGTACCGACACCCTCGGTGGGTGTGTCGACACTCCACTTGCTTCACCAACTTCACCTTCAATACTTTCAAATGTACTCCAAAACTTCAAATGCTACTCCTAAAACCAACTTCCCATGCATGCCACAATACGTCACAACTCTTCACCACATCCATGATGCATGGTATGCAATAATAAAATACAATGCATATAATAAGGTATGTATAAAGCAACACCACTCCATAAAGACTATGCAAACCTTGAGTGTGAGAAGGCGTAACGTGCGTATGTACGAAGACGTAAGTGTACAACATAAGTATCTTTGTAGTCATTGTTGTGTGTATAAGAATGCATGTTAGGGGAATATTGAATGGTGTTTGACGAAAATGCGGACCTTGGTGGGGCCACTTTTTAAAAATACAAATTATTGGTGTAATAAAGCCCAAGGCATACGGGCCATGTTCTAGAGCGGAAGATAGACTTCCGTTTAAGTACCACTTGTGTCTTTTGCATGATTCAGGGTGTGGAGGAACACGTATACAAAAATCTTTATGCTAAAAGTACTGGGGTATATATTATCGGGTACAGAGTGTCTTTCCCCAACATGTCATTCAATAGCCAATGTGTTAAGTCGTGATCGATATGTGACATGAAGATGCGTGTTCGGACGTGGTGATAAGTGATATGGTAAGACGTTATGACGTGGCGACGTAAGAGGTGGGGTGGCGACATAAGCTATGCGTGATGAATAAGGCAACAACTCAATAAGTTTCTTTTTCTACTAAATGTTTTCTATAAGGCTTTGTTAAATACTATGTTGTCTAAATTTAAGTTTGATTTTATACTTTAATCGATAAGTGTGCTATCTTTAATCAGAAAATGCCATAATCGTTTGCTATGTTTCTTTGTTTTGAAAACTAGCAGATAACGGAGTCGGTGTCTTGCACATCCATTATCGCACAAAAAAGAAGAATTGGCAGTCATATCAAGGAGTGTGGCTTTGTGGAAATTGTCGATTCGCTACTTACTAGATCTTGGTCAGAACATAAAAGGGTCGGCTAAAATGTCCACCCTTACTAAATAGTGTGACCATGTTTATTTTAAAAATAAAATAAATGTAGGTGAAATCTCATTTCAATATCATTATAAAGTTTCTCACGCTTATTTCTTGACCACAATATTTTTATTTGAGTAATTTCTCTATCTTGATTTCTAATCTTGATTTCTAAATGAGAGAAAAATATACTATTTACAATTTTCCACTAAAATATAAAACATTTTTTCACCAAACTATAAAACCCTAACTATCATTATGGAAACGTAATTTTTAGGGCCAAAAACCCTAAAAATCCAATACAATTAAATCACTTTCGAATTCGCAAATAACAATTGCAAAATCTCCAACATTTACTGTGATACATACATACATACATACATACAGAGTTACCAATTCACGTAATACAGACAATCAAGTGGCAGATTTACAATGCATTGGAGTCTCCGCAAATATGTTGTGCAGAAGCTGCCAATTAACCAAGTTCGCTACTTTCTCCAATTTCGATTCTTCATATGTATCTTTCTATTGGCCTCATGATTTTCTTTGTGTGAATGAATTAATATTCCATTAATTTATTCTATCCTTTGTTTGTTCTTTTTATTCTCATGAAGCTTTTGGCTAGTTTATTAAATGCTGTGAAACAATATCTTAAATTTGATTGTCTGTCGGGTTGTCGACTTATGTGACTGGGTTTTTTTTTTTTAATTTAATTCTCATGTAGCTTTTTGGATAATTTGTGAAATGCTTTGAAGAATTTCATAAATTAGATTGCTGGTCGGGTTTTCAATTCTGTGACTGTTTTTTTTTCAATTTAACAATGATTTTTTTTTAAGTGCTATGGCCGAGATGCTAGCCGAGTGATGGGTGCTGTTCAGTTGGGTTATTGTGATCTTTTTGTTTTTGCTTTTGGGTAAATGGTTATTGTGATAGTCTACACTGTGTGTTTGTGTTTGTATGAGTGTGTGTGTGTGTTTCATGAGCTTTCATGAGCTTTAGGTGACTGTTGATATGAGTTAAAATTTAGTTCAATGTTAAGTGAATAGCATGTACAAGCCTATTTGGCAAGTAATTTGTACGGGGATATGCGAATATGGTCAATTGATAAATTTAGATAATTTGCATTGGTCAATTCAATAAAGTCAAATTACATGGTGGTTATTTGAAAATGACATATTTTGTGGGGGTTATTTGCATTTTACCCAAGTTAAATACATTTGTAAATTTTATTGCTTCAAATTTCAGGATTTTCTTTTTTGTGATCAATACAAAGATTCTTGTCGCGTTTCCAAGTCCGGTGTTGGTTTGTATTGTGTTTTCAATTTGAGGAGTTATTTGTGCTACCGTGAAGGTGCAAAAATGTGTCTCATTGCTCCACATTGGCGCAATTGCTGATGTGGCTCAAGCAAGGGGGATTGTGATTTGCACCATGGTTGCTGGTGCATTTCTCTTCTAGTTTGAGGATCAGTACGGCCTCACATGTAGTCAGCACCATTCGAGTCATGGAAATTGTAAATTGTGATCTTTCTTCTTTTGATTCTAGTGCGGAAGTTTTAACTTACATACATAGGCATTAATTTTGAAATTTTCTTTTAGCAATTGCTCATTGGGTATGATTTGGTGTATTTTGTGGTTCAGATGGCTAGAAGGCGTTTATATTCGACAAAGAACATCGACATAGGGCAGCCTACTGCATCTTCTCATCCTCACGTATGCCATTGAAAACCATTGAAACCTATCGTATTTTAATTTGGTTAAACCGAGGTTCATTATCCATGAATAGTTAATTGTTCCTTTTGTTTTTGATGATAGATACTCAAAGAAGGGGAGATTACACCTGGTATAGCCAGTGAAGAATACATTTCAAGAAGGAAGAGAATATTAGACCTTCTTCCTGAAAAGAGTTTAGCAATTATTGCAGCTGCCCCCGTGAAGATGATGACCGATATCGTGCCTTACTTATATAGACAGGATGCTGATTATTTATACATCACTGGATGCCAGCAACCTGGTGGAGTTGCGGTTTTGGGTCATGAGTGTGGTTTATGCATGTTCATGCCAGAAGCAAGCCCTCATGTATGCCCAGAATCATGTTATCGAATATTCTGGCCTATAGAGATAGCCATTCTTTTATTTACAAATAGTACATTTTTGTCTGTAGAATCATTAATAAAGACAATAACTCATCTAAAAGCAATAAAGCAAGTTTCATAGGGAAAAATTAAAATACTGGCATTGTTTTGAAGAATATTTATTCCAAATGGTGCATGAAAGGAATTATATTTTAAAACAGGAATCTGTTTGAGTCATAGTTGCCAAAGTTGGAAACGGAAGCGGGAATCATAAGGGGAAACGTAAGCGGGAAATGCATGCCAAAAATATAGGGAAAATGGGAAACGCGAATACGATTTTGAATCTTTCAGATACGGTTATATAACACGTCGGAAACATACGCAAAATATGTGTTTTTTTAATTCGACATTTAGATTTATAAGTACTATAATACTTATACTTTTATATTAAAATTCAATACTTTATATAAATAAGATAGTAATAAATCAAAATAATAGAAGTAAAAAACAAATTATTGAATCCTAGAAGTGCTAAAAAATTAATTCTCATACTATTGTTATTAATTTTTTTTATTTTCCTAGGAAATGATAGCCAATAAGTTATCCATAAGTTTTCAATCGTTTCCTTTGAGTTTCCCAATTGTTTTCAGAACATTTCCCAATAGTTTCCTTTGAGTTTTATATGCGTATCTTCAATTATTTTCCAAACGTTTCTGGATCGTTTCCTGCGCGTTTCCCCCTAAAATTATTTGGCATTTCCGGGGAAACGCGATTCCCACCCGAAAACCGCGTTTCAGGCAACTATGGCTTGAGTATCCTCTTATAAAAAAGTATTTAAGGTAATGAAAAAAATATGCTGAAGAGCATAATTTCAATCCAGATAATTATGATTATAATGAATTAATAGGGTTATCTTTTATTTGTTTCTTCAAATGTACCTTTTCCAGATTTTGGGAAATAACATTGATCGATAGGCGTGCCATCAAATCCAGTTTCTTAAGATACATAAGCAAGCACTTGTGTAATTATGGACTGGAAAATGATAATATTTGTACAAAATTTTGGCAATTTGACATCTAACTCTTCCCGCAAAATACTATTAGGATGTTACTTGGCAAGGACATATAGCTGGAGTTGATGCTGCTCTAAAAACATTCAAGGCTGAGGAGTCATATTCAATCAAGAAATTGCCCCAGGTTGGTGTGTTACTTCTTCTTGAACTTTCGCATATGCTTTTTTTCTTGTCTGCTGTTTTACCTTGAAGTAGATAAGAGATGGCAAATGAAGTCATTTCCCGTTAAACTGTTTCTATTTTAAAAGTCGAAACATACATTCATGTGAGAGAAAATACCCATTCCTTGTCCTTCAGGTGTTATTGTTCTTAATGAAGAGGGTACTGAGGGGTTTTTTGAACTCTATATTAAAATGTCCCGTCTTGAGGGTTTGAGAGTTTGGGTAGAACGGAAAAGGGTCCAAATAGTTTGATTTACGCTAAATAAGAAGCATAAGCCATATGAAGGAAAGTATTATCCAATACGATTATGTGTCTTAAGAAGCTTCTTATCTTGCTGCTTAAAGTAAAATCTATTTTCAGAATCTGGAGATATTATCGTTAGAAGGCACATGCCAAACCTGAGACACATAAACGAATTACATCCTCGTTAACTTGCTGCACTAGCCTTTGCTTTAATCTTACTAGTATGCATGGTTTACCTCCGGTAGCAACATTTGCTTTTTATTTCTTGGTGTTAGTACGAAAATTCTATCAGTTAAAGCGTTACAGAAAAATAAAAAGATTGCTGTGTATACCATATTGACACTAAATCTTATCGAGTCACCCCAGTTAGTACCGCTGCCCATTTCCCTTTCGGGGATCGAGTCCCTTTTCTTCTGTTATTTCCTTTTTTCTCACAACACTACCTGTTACTATAAAGCCTACATAATTCCACATTTCACTTGAAGAATAAAATACCATGAGACGCTATGGGGACTTGTTTGTCATCAAGCAATTGACTTGCAAAAAATGTATATTATTGGTTGTTGCAGATCCTTCCAAGAATGATTGGAAGCTCATCCCATTTATTTCACAATGTGAACACAGCTATGCAAACTTATACGGAGTTAGATGCCTTTAAAAAACTTTATTCCAGTGGCAAAGTCAGTGATATATCAGTATACACCCACGAAGCCCGATGGATAAAATCACCATCTGAGCTTAAGTTGATGAGAGACTCTGCATCAATAGGTTGCCAGGTACTTAATCCACAACATTTTCCTATGATTTCCTTTGCAAGGTTTCTTCTTCTTTCCTGCAATTTTTTTTTTTTGCTAACGTTCAACAAATTCTTTTATCCTATTGTTGGAGCAATAATTGGTTCTAGGAATATGTAGCAGAAAAGAAAATTTTCTTTTTGCATGCATGTATTTTATCAGCACACAAGAAGACTGCCACCTTTGCATCAATTTTCCCCGTAATCAATTTTTGACCAATAATGGTTAATAAGCGTTCTTACAACGAATATCTGATCAATGTACTCATTCATTCATTCCTAACTCTAAGCTTATTTAGCCCCTTCTTTACCAAGTTCACTTTCTCATGGAAATGACCCATAAGTGCTTGTATTTGGCTTTACTTAAGAACATGTTGCTTTTCACACTGTATCCATATAGCTAAATCTTAATTGTATTTTGTTGTTGTCTTGGTTAGGCTCTCTTACAAAGTATGCTTCATTCCAAGGCATTTCCTCACGAGGCTATGTTGTCAGCTAAGGTTGAGTACGAATGCAAAATGAGGGGTGCACAAAGAATGGCGTAAGCTTTTGATCTTTTTATGGACTCATGAAAGTACTGAATGGCATTGAGTGGATTTGTTAACTCCCTCGCTTCTATTTCCCCTTCTACCAGCTATACTTTGTCTTTGATCTACATGAAAAAATTTCCACTGGAAATATGAAGTCTCAACATCCTTTTTTTTCGTTCCTGTGAATTCAAGTTTTTGGATTCTTATTAACCGAGTTAATGTTTCATTAATAGATTCCATCCAGTGGTTGGTGGTGGATCTAATGGTAGTGTCATACACTACTCCAGAAATGACCAGAAAGTAAGTAAATGATTTTTAGGCTATTTTCTTTCTTTAAAGCGAAGATTCTGTGAAAAGTTTATTGTTTATATATTTCTCTGTGATTTATGTTAACAGGTCCAAGATGGGGATCTTGTCTTGATGGACATTGGATGCGAATTGCACAGCTATGTTAGCGATCTTACACGCACCTGGCCACCTTGTGGAAGCTTTTCTCCTATTCAAGTAAACAACTAATATCTATATTTTTTGCTTTTGTATGTATGGTTTAAGCAGACAGAGGGAAGAAACAATAGTAGAAAAACTATGCAGTGAATTACCACGGCCAGAAAGTTTGTGGCTTTGCCATCTATTATTTATAGATGATTTTTTTTTTCATCCTATAACTTGTTGGCATCTAGAATGTATAGATTTGAAACATTAAGCGAGTTATGATAAAATTCCTAGCAGCATCAAATGTTAGGACAAAGCATAGAACATTATGAGTTGAGCACAATTCAGAAATGAATATTGATGAATAGTATACAATATGGCGTGTTGATCTAACTAGTATACAGTAAGATGACCATAAGTAATTTGTACTTCTTTACAGAATCGGTAAGTTGTACTTGTGTTTGATTCTAATCGACTTTTTTTAGTTCTTTGAATATTACTTGGAATCATTTAATGAAATATGATGCCAAAAGTGAGTATATTTATATTTTTTGCTTTTAATATCATTGTCAAAAGTTGAATACATAAATAAAAGTTGCAATAGCGCTCCTTGACTGATATATATATTACTTTTGCATCTGCAAATTTTTCTCTATATTTATTATCCGCAAAGTGCTTGCTTACTGTAAAAAGTTTCACCATTTATCGATGTGGGATATGAATTGTATGCATATATTTCAGGAAGAACTTTATGAACTTATTTTAGAGACAAACAAGGAATGTCTTGACCTTTGCAAGCCTGGCACGAGCATCCGGCAAATTCACAATTATTCGGTATGATTGTGGTGTTATTATCCTTCAATTTTTTTTTTTTTTTTTCACATCAGGTGAGTGTAAAAATCTTGGCAAGGAAATTATTTATTTTCTGCTTCTTGCCCTAAATTCACTTTTATCTGCTTGTTCAAGAGTCATCTCCAGTAAAAAGACTGGTTCCGTGATTCGTAAAAATTTCAAGAATAATGTTTGGTGGTTCTGAATTGTCAAAATATGAAATGATTACTGTGTAATTTTTTTAATATTGCTGTTATTTCAACCATGAGAAATTCCAACTTGGAGAGCAAAATTTTCTTTATACGAGTCTAAAAGTGAACTGGTTAAGCAGCTTGAAGCTATAATGAATAATGGAGCTTGCTAAGAGTAAGAATATTAAATTGATGCTACATGATGTAGGTCGATAAGATGCGGAAAGGTTTTAAGGAGCTTGGAATTTTGAAATATGAAGGACATCATAGTTACTATCAGTTGAACCCGACAAATATAGGTATACTTGCAATTCAATCTTGTAGAGTATTACATACAGTAATTTTAGAACACACTTTTGCTTGTTTGTTTCTCAAGTGTTTTTCTTGCTTATACGAAACTAATTCCTGCTGTCTCAGGTCATTATCTTGGAATGGACGTCCATGATTGCTCGACAATCAATACTGACCGACCTTTGGAGCCAGGAGTTGTAAGTTGTTTCTCTGGTATCTTCATTCTTCTACCTCTAGTATATGAGTTTTATCGATTAAGATATTCCATGCTCTAAATACAATATGTGTCTTTTTTTGCTCTTTGATTGGATATCTCTAGAAGTTGATCCAACCGTTTTATGCACTCAGAACAACTAGATGTTATGTTGCCTTTGGCAAAAATATAAGTCATTTTAAGATGAGGAGAGCGCTATTTTACTCTTGTTTTCCTTTGAACACTGTACTATCGAAAACTTTTGTCGAGTAAACTGGTGATTGGACTTCATCCAACAAATGCTTCCTTTTTTTATTAAAAAAAAAATGGTGGCGAAAAAAAGGTCCTTGGAAGAAGAAATAGGATCATGTTAGGTAGGTGATATTTTAACTCCGAGAGAAGTCCTTGCCATTAAGGAATTTCTCTTTTAGGCTTGTCAAGCCTTCCAGCCATTATTGCTCTAATGGTTAAGGGGATTTCCCAGCAAAGTTTAAGTCGTTAGCCTCGACAGGGTATTACTTTAAGAACGAATTCTGTCTATCCAAATAGGATGCTGTTGGGTACATCCTAACATCTTCATCGATCTATCTCCAAAAACTAAACGCTTGATTATAAATTGGAAGATACCCAACATAGAATTTTTTCACCACAGGTTTTTTTGTTTTTTTTTGTTTTTTGTTGACAGGTGATAACTATTGAACCGGGTGTTTACATCCCCAATGGGTTTAGTTCTCCCGAGAGGTACTTTTCTATTGCTTCATCCAGTCGTAAAAATGATCCAACATTTGCACCCCTTTTCAATTATTTCCACCATTCGTATTACCATCTTTTGAGTCATCACCAGATTTTCTCTAGTAATGGCAAGTTATATTCATAGCCCTTCTTTGTCAGATAATCCATTTGTCTAAAGTTGCATTGTTGATTCATCATGCAGGTTCCATGGCATTGGGATAAGGGTTGAGGATGAAGTCCTTATTACAGAATCAGGTTGCGAGGTATGAATCTGTTATTGTCAAATATACATTTTCCCCACTTGCGAGATCCTCGGGGCTTGTATAAATAGCATATGAATCTCATTTTTTCCCCTCCTTTTATCTCACTGTTCCTAGTTTGGTACAATGGAATTGAATTCTTCTCTTGGAATGAAATTTAACATGCAACAATTTGGAGTATTCCAAATTACTATCATCATTCTATATTGTTTTGTTCTCTTTATAAAGATTGCAATGGACATTCCACCAATATCTATTACTTATACTGACCATAGGCGGAACGAGGAGGGGACCAAGGAGGGGCCACGGCCCCCCGACCCCCGAAATTCCTTCCAAATATCTATATAGAAAATTTGAAGATTTTTTATTTCGCCATTAGGTTGTTCCCTTGAAAAAATTATATATAACCCCTTATATAGTTCAAGTGGACTCGGCCCTCCCTACCCGTAAATCTTGGATCCGCCGCCGATACTAACTAATATATCTATTGCAATGGTTTACGCTAATATTTGTCTACTTTTTTATTTTCCAATAGTGTAATATTAGCTTCAATTATTATCATTAAAGCTCTATCCAAAAATGATACAGAATAATCTGCAATAGTGGTTGTTATCTTGCAGTCCGCCAGTTTATTTCAATTGTAATTTTCAATGCAGGTTCTCACGGGGTCTTTGCCGAAAGAGATTAAACACATCCAGTCTCTGCTCAACAACTATCCTCATGGAACTACTGCTCAAGATGTAGCGTGTGCCGGTGCCAATTAGCATGACACTAGACATTTACGTTATCACATTACATATTCAGAAAAAGTTACTTCTCTACATTTGTTATGTTTGCAGAGAAGATTTTACAAATTCATTGGTTATTTATCTATAAATTGGGTTTAATGGGAGTATACTGTACATTTTTTTTTTTATAATAATTTGTTGTATACTAACATTCTGAATGCCAAATGTGTTATTGCTTTTAGTTTGCCTGTAGCTAGTTGACAATAATGAAAAGCAAAATACTTTTATACCTCTGATCTGATTGTAACTGAAAGTTTCCTGTTATCAACTTCTTTCATTAACTCCTGTTGCCAATTGTCGATTCTTTCATCGGTATTTAGAGCATTTGCATCAGTTTCTCTCTGAGACTTTTTTCCATATTTTAGGTAATAAATAGATAGTTAATAATATTTTCTGGCTTTGTATCAAATTACCTAGTGATTACCTAAAATGGAGAATTTCTAGTGGTTCTCCAAATTTAAAGAACTATTATTCATTTTAAATATATGAAATTAATATATTCTTTCTTATGTCACATCACATATTATTATATTAAAAAAAATTAATATATTCTCTTTCTCATCACTTCATTAATATTATTAATTAAAAATAAAAATATAATATAAGTATTTAAAATAATTAATAGTAATTTTAAATTTAATATGTAAAATTAATTATTGTACTTAAAATTATTAAATATGACGTCTAAACCAAAACATAACTATATATAAAATAATTTTTATATTTAAATAAATAATTAATTATGAATATATTAGTATTTATATAACAATATCATTTTTAAAATTGTATAATAAACGTAGAATTGAATTTAATTTTTAATATTTAAATTATATATTTATTAAAAATTAAAATTAAATTTTATATTATAAAAATTTAATATTTAATGCTAAGAGCTAGTAATTTTTTTTATCAAGCAATTCCATGTATATTTCTATTATTTATATAATGAATTTTTGTAGGATTTTGTTATTTATATTTTTCTTCTATCCCATCATTGCTATTCCTCATTTTCTTTATTTGCTTAGAAAGAGATTTTATTTATATTTTTTTATATAACTAATTAATAAATTAAATAAAATTAAAATTATAAATTTAAAGTTAAGAAATAATTATATTTTTATTAATACATAGTTAAACAAATAATATTTCATAATTATGAATGTATTTTTATGTGTGGAATTTTAAATGTGGAATGGTTAAAGATATGAAAATAATATTTTAATGTAGTATAGAATGTAATATTGTAAGGCCTAGTGAACTATGGGGACTAAATTCGTAATAAACATAAAGTATTATTGAAAACAAATCCATCGGTTTCTCAACTTACGTTATCATTCGATATCAACTCACAGAGAGAAGGAGAGAGAGAGAAGGGTTCTTGTAACAAGATCCACCAAATCAAAGGAGAGGATAGCTCGGATCGACAAATCCTCTCATCGTTGTCTCCATCGTAAGGTAAGAATTATTATCAAACCTTTTCGTATTCATTAGTGTCTTTGAACTCCAATCAATCACAACATATCTAATGATCAATTGGAATAAGATTTATGAATCAATAGTGAAATTCTTAATCAATTTCGTATAGGATTCAACAGTTGTGGCTTGTGTTCGGGTGATAATATTTAGAGCTTTCTCAGTGAGCTTTCCAAGAGAGATTTTTTGTTTCGAATAAAAGCATGTATATTTAGAATTCAATTATATTGAAATCCATATTTAGAATTCAATTATATTGGAACCCATATTCTGGGACTTTAATTCTAGACATAATCTTAGAATAGTCGTTTCTAGTGGATAATAAAGTTTAAGGTCTCAGATCGGTCTGGAAACAAGTAGGACCAGTTGGATTTTGTCTGTGGGGATTTAGACCGATCGTGGAATGGGTTGGACCAGTCCGAATGGAGCTGGAAAGCCTTAGACCGATCGGGGAATAGGTCAGACTTGTCGGGGAATGGGTTGAATCGGTTCAGTTAGGACAACTCTATAACCTTTCACGGAAAAGGCCATAAATTTTTCTAGAAAACTCAAAATTGAGTTCTGTTTGAACCGTTAGAAAGATAATTGAATGAGCTTTTCAATCATGCCAATTTGATGAAAAAAGCTTCCAAAATTTCCCAGTAATCTATAAAAAATCAGGTTTTTGACGTATGAGACACTTTCAATGCATTTTGTGGAGTTATGTGCACTATTTAAGCTCTAAATGATAAGCTCAAATGGATTTAAATAATAAATAGATTAAGAACAGGCCATTCTTAATATTTTCGGGTTACTAGGTGGTAAATTTATATTGAATGAGGTTGATTACTTAGTCAAGTTGAGACGAAATGTTAGGTTAATAACTAAATTGAAAATTTACATCATTGATGCATGTCTTTATCTTGATGATGTGTCATGACTAGTTGTAGGCCTTGGAATGCTATTCCAAGGTTCATTGTGATGGTTGTCAGCTTAGACCTTTGGAGCACGCTTATACCAAGGCACGATTAACTGCTAGAGTAAGTCATCGGCTCAGGCCTTTGAGGGCATTTATTCCAGGGTTCAAGCCCTCGAAAGCTATATGTCTAATGTGATCCGGTTCCATGGGAACCAAAAGTATTGTAGATATTGTTGGCCTCGGGAACTATATGTCTGATATGAACCGATTCCGCGGGAACCAAAGCCTTCACGTACAAAGTCTTGGGATACGGTGCCCGAGTTGTCAGCATCGGATACTATGTCCAAGTAGTCGGTCGTGTCAGGATACGATGCCCAATATTTCAGTTGTGTCAAGATACGGTGCCTGATTTGTTAGTGTGTCGAGATACGGTGCTCGAGCTGTCGGTTGTGTTGGAGGTGTCGAAGATTACATTTCATGCTGGTTGTATGATTTTACTGGTCTTATTTGTTAGCTGTACATATATGATTACTAGATTTATACTTAGTTGTGATTGATATTTTAGTCATTTCTTTATAATTGAATTCATATTTAACTCGTACATATTTAGTTGTAATTTGCAAATGTTCTTTTTCTTATGAAAATGCCAAGCAGAACCAAGAGTCGGTAATCGGGTAAACCAGGTTAAGGGGGAAGTCGAAGCTCACTCGAGTGTTCATTTTCTCAGTTGTTTAGTTATGTTTATTTCAGATAATTGTAGGTATTAGCCAAGTTATTTTGAGATTATTATTATTGAATAAGTTGTATGACCAAAACATAATGATAACGTCGAATGAATTTTGTTTGATTTGTTATTAAATTTTATTATTTTCTTACCAAAGCTGGATTATTAGATGGTTTGCTTTAAATCTGAGTTGTAATATAATTAGTGATGTACGCAAGATTATGGTTAAATTTCGGGGCGTTACAGGTTGGTATTAGAGCTTAAGGCTTATGATAGCCTTGGGATCTATAGGTTGTTGGTCTGTCAGTAGGAGGTTTAGAGTGAGCTACGTCTAGCAGGTGAAGATAGGTGTCTAGGAACTTGACTGCTTTGGATGTTCTTGTGTGACTGGTGTGCTTTGTTTGCATCAATTCATGTCGCATTGCTTTCATACGTGTGTTTTATATTTAAAAATCAGTATCTAATTGTGACGGATGTTGATTCTTAGCTCTGTGTTGGATAGGCAGCGGACGCCCTATAGGCCCAATATGGGTCTATGTTAGTAGACGAAGTTATTGACAAACTCTTAGGGATTTACATACATAGTTTTTCTTACTTCATAAAATGCGAACTTGTAATGTATTTTGATTGCTTTATATGGATTTATTCTATTGTTATAGGATGTTGTGGATGTGGTCATATCGTGAGTAACAATTGAAACGGTCGCAGTAGGGATCATATTAATCTTTCCCCTATGGTGCTTGATCACCCCGATGAGGGGATTTCTTCTGAGGGAATACAATTATGGTGTTTAACGTAAGGTTGAAATTGTTAAAGGGGTTGAGACAAACCATAGAGAATAGAAGATAAGAATCCAAAATAAATTAAAATTATATCATTTGGGGACAAGGTGTAGCAATGCATCGAACTAGTGTAATGTCATGCTAAGGACATGTTTGGGTTGTAAAGGGGTGAGTACTAGTGACGTGTTGGAATTGTATAACAATCTTAAGAATGGCTTTTTGAATTGACAAACATAATGTAAAGATGTAGAGGTGTTTGGATTGAAAATGTTTAGAGATGTCAAAGGATCAAATGGTAAGGTTGCCAATTGGCAAGATGGTGTGAGATTAATGGGCTAAAAATATTGGGTAGCATATAGAATAGTTACATTGTGGAGACAATTTATACTGGTGATTGAGGGATGGAAACAATAGTGATGCGGGGATGGTGGATTTATATGGTGAGATAAGAATTTGGTCACAAGGAATTTGGATAAACATATCGGGATATTGGTGCTAAGTGGGTGAGGAACATTTGAGTAGTATGAATTGCAAAGACAGAATACAAATACGCAGATGCTCGAACTTGAAGTTTTGCCAAATAAAGGCTTAGTTTGAGTTATGTACCAAAGATTGTGAAAATTAGTATAAAGCATAGTGAGACTTAAAGTCCAGAAAGGGTCAAAGGTAGTAAACTACATATTCGATATCACCTAAGGATAATTTACTTTAATTGTTAAGGTGTGGATGAGATAAAAGGTTTGGGGACAGTTCAGTAAGCAATAGGATAAAAAGATATAGTTTGGATCTATTTGAATTTATAGAATTAAGCAAGGGTCGGTTGCAATCAGGTAAATAAACATGATATGTTTCAAGTAGCAGTAAACTGGTAGTATGCGAGTTAAGGAGCAATGGTTATAGTGATGGTATGTCTTGTAACACGAGGGAAGCGAATTTTCAAAAAAAAAAACGCGAGGGAAGCGCTAGTGTTTGGACTTGTTAATCGTTATGGATATGGTAGTATGGAGTAGTTTAAATGTGTTTGCATGAGGAAAAGAATGAGTAATAACATTGTGTTGGAAGGGTCATGAGAACGCAAATACGTATAGCTTTTTTACTGATGATGTTATGACAGGTACAAGGTTGTATTAGCATGGTTAAAAGACAGGCTCGAAATGAGAGTATGGATCCAATAGGAGAACATGAATAAGCTGAAATCTAGGATGGACTAGTACTTCGCGATAAGTTTTTTATGACTGGTGGATTGCATTAGGCATCCATTAGAATGTAGAATGAGAGATATTCAGAATAGCAAATTAATTGGTTGATAATTGTAGAGACTTGTAGGAAGTGTGAGGTAGTAACAGGAAATGTATGAGCGATTAGAGAAGTTTGCGATGAGTGATCTAATTAATCGAGAGAATGAGTCGAGTAATGTGATATGTTGAGTTGCGAGATTCTAGATGTGTGTAGATTAAAAAAGAGCTATAAGATTGGGTAGCATATAGATATTTGAAAACATTTTATTAGATGTTAGAAAACAGAAGCTTATTAGAAAAGAAGATAACCAAATGGGTGGGAACAAGGAATTTGATGAATGTGAATAGAGTATAGGGTGTGATGTAACTATGTTGAACCTTTAAAGATGTTAGCAATGAGGTGAAAGTGTGTGCATGTATGTGGAGTTAGTATGATAAAGATGGTTGATAGAGTTATAAAAGATGAAATGCAGAGTAGTTGTGTCAAATGTGTGCCGATCAGGAGTTATTAATGTGGGTGGGGTAGAACTATCTTGCATACTTCAATTCGTTTTAGGGATAGAGTTGTTTAACCCTATGGGGAATTAGTATTTGGTAGTATACTTGAGTACAAGACGTAGAGAAGTAGTACCGAGTGTAGATTGTAGTAAAGGTGATGGATGTAATTGTGTGACAAATATCTTAGAGATATGTGAAACATTATGGAAGACAAGAGGTAGAGGATGATGCTGAGTGGGAACTTGAGCAAGAGTACTTACTACGTTATGGATATGATTCAATTCCAAAGAGATTTCTGTAGTTGAATTTGTTAGATCATGTGTGTTAAGAGGCCGTGGCTAATTATTGAATACCATAGTAACATAGTTAAGGTAGCATGGACTTATTTGTTGAGAGATATTGATTATAGTTAAAACAAGTAATAATAGGGAAATTTTGAGTATTGGGTGTCGAGTCGAGAAATAAATGAATGTGTTAAAGTCTACACCTATGTTGATCTTGTTTTAAAGTTAAATATATTGAGGATTAATTAATTAATTGTCATAGTTATCATGATTCTTGAGTAGATGTCGTGGGTGGCTTTGTCATAGTGGAGAGGTTAAATTTATACTTGTAAATATTATCGGTTAGATTTAACTTGTGAATTTGTCCTGGTTGGAATTGTTTGGGGATCCATGACTACTAGATTTTATGATCTTTTACCTAGGGTTGGAATTGCGATATGTTTGGATGATTAGATGATGAAATTGTAGTGAAATGTATATATATATATACACACACTCATGGTTGAGTATAAAAGAGAATTTGGTAGGGTTGTCGTAAGTGAGACATGTTTTTGTGGATATAATGTCATACGGACACTAATGTGAGGTCATGTTATCAATAGAATTTTGTGTTGTCGTTGAGGTGATTATCATGATAGTTGTGGACCTAGAGAGTATATTTATCCCAAGGATTGACGTAACTATCGTATGCCTTAAGTAGATGTATTGGTGGTGGTATGGTTCCTATTGTACTGTATAGCTGAACGTCTAGATTATGTGACTTTGGTTATTTTGTTGCAAAAGTGGGGTTGACATTTATTGAGGTAAATACAGATACATTATCGCATTATCACACATTATTATATGGTTGGTAAGATAGATGATCCATGTATGTGCTAGTCAGTTGAGTAAATTAGCATTTGTAGTTGATAGTGGTTAAATGTTTATGGAAATCTAATATGCATGCTAGATGGTATTATTGTTGGTGGTTGTTTATCATTGGAATTGCATTAAGGATACTATTACTGCTTTTTAGTAAATGAATAATATGAGTCCTGAAGATATTATTTTGTGTTGAGATATAAAGATACTTTATAGTTTAAGAAGTGATATTCTATAGGTGTGGAAGTCTAGTAGTAGTATGGAGAGAAAACTGAGTGTGAGTTACGAACGAGATGCGATGCCGATATTTTTCAAAATTCCTAAATTATAGAGAAAAGAATTACTAAAATAATTTAGACGATGAGTGGAAGATTAATTTTAAGCTATAATAACGTGTTGATATTGCGTGGCTTATAGTTGAGTGTCTATGGATTATAAAATCTGAGAGAAGAAGGTACCATAAATTAGTTGCCAAAAATTGGTTGTATGTATATGTTCTTAATGAGCTTGTTATGAGAATGAGTAAAGAATAGTTGGAAGTTTTTGTGATGGGGTTCGATTTAGAAGTTTAAAGTTGTTTTAAGGAGGACCCAAACGTCGGGGACGAAGTTTTTTTTTTTGAGGGAAGAGTTGTAAGGCCCCATTTTAAAATTTAAGGGTTGCATACTTGAAACGATATGTTTAACAATGTTACGAGTATTGAGGAGAAGCATGATAAGTTTAGAATTTCAAAAGAAGTGAAATAACTTTTGTGAATAATACTTTATGAACAACAATTTAATATTTTGGGCATAACTCCTAAACTGTAAGTCCAATTTAGGTTTATAAACTAATGATGGAAATTTATTTCAATTATCTACAAATTTTGTGGAAATTTATTTCAATTTATTTCAATTATCTACAAAAGCTAATTCAAAGTGGAAACTTGAAAATTTGATCAGTGAAGTTTGATCGATCCAAATAATAGTTGGATGGATAGAATTGTTGAAAATTTGACAAGTGAGTTTCGATCGATCGAACTATTAAGATTTAGAATGTTATATTTTTATGCGTGGGGCCAAATAAACACGTCTATTATCAGATATTCTCGAACTAATAGACGAAAAAGGGCGTAAATGGGTTTTTGAGCCAAGAAAACTTCAATCCTTAGTGATTGATCATTCCGTTTGATGTTCCAAATGCGGAATCGAATTCAACTCTTAATCTTTGTTGTGTTGAGATAAATTTTTCATGAATCTATTCCATGTGTCTTTAATCCCTAACAAACCCTAGTTGTGTAAATCAATATGATGAGGTTTAATAAGTCAATTGAGAATGAAATACATATGTTCCGTGTAGGTGATCCGTTTCCATTGGTGCTCGGAGAGGGGAAACTCTAAGGTTGCTTCGGTGTCTTTTATTTGAGGGATCTTCTATGCACAATTATAGGTGCATTTAGAATTTACTATATTTGTGATTGGAACCACGAGTCTTTGTGTGATTTTGTTCATGAGTTGTGATTATGTGCTTTTGTGCCATAATGTGTGGTAGAAAAACTATGTGCTATTATGAGTAGTGTAAATTGGGAAAATTGAGTTGAATTGTATTTGAAAGAAGAAAATATAACGAGAATATTTGAATTGAGCAAATAAACTGAGTTCTACATTTAGAGGGTGCGAAGACAAGACCTCTAAACAGAACATTCTTATCAAAGTAAATAAAGTGAGTTCTATATTTAAAGGGTACAAGGACTGACACTTTAAATAGAGAAGTTGTATATTTAGGGTGCGAGGACATGCCCTAAATTGATGGTACATAAGATGGTACAAAGACCAACCCTCTAAATTTTCTAATGGTTATAGGTTCTGAGCGGGACCTAAGATAGCGAAGTCTATCCATTAAACATTTATGCGTAATGTCACGGAAAACACACAACCGGTGGAGTATGTATGTGTGTTAAAATGTAGTGTTAAGGTGTAAAAACATTATAACTGAATATTATAAAAGAGAATAATTGTGGTATTATTAAATGAGTACTTTCTTTCTTTATTTTCTTTCTCGAATAGTTGTTTTGAGATATATGTTGTTGTGCTTTGGTTGTTCATGTTCACAAGCATATATTTTCTTATTGTTCTACTCGCAAGCATAATAAAACTAACCGCCTATTTGGGTTTATTTTGTTATTCCAAGTAAGGGCCAGAATAGGTGGAGTATATATATCTAGGATCAGAGTTTGGTGGAGCTTACTCGAGTATGTGGATAGTAGTTCTGTTTCATTTTAATATTTCAAGAATAATGTTTCGTTTATTTTAAAAATTATAGACCATCGAGCCAAGAAGATATTTGTTTTGAAATTTTGGTGTTTTTCAAGAAAATGGGCTTTTTAGCCCAGGTAGATATTTTATGAGATGTTGAGAAAATAAAATCAATTTGAGAAGTCTTGTCTTTCATTATATGCTATGTTGTGTGAGTAATATGCTCGGAATGTGATGTGAAATTCTGGGGCGTTACGACTACCTTGCATGACGAAAGTGAACTTTCTAAATATCATTGAGGGTGAAGATTTTGATATTTGAAAATGATTCAAGGAGTAAACCAACCTATTTTTAAACCAGACAGGAAAATCCGTCGACTGATTGTTATTGGCAGACTTAAAACTAAGATGCATGTACTGTTTTTTAGCCATAGAACCCCTTTTGAGGATCGAGGATGGTAAATTGGATGAGACCATGCCTAATCAATGTCATATGTAAAGATAAACCAACTTAAAGCTTATAAAATTGAGCTAAAAGAATAAGATAGAGATTACTTACGGGTAGTAGTGTCATGCTCGAAATTCGTGACCTAGAGTCGTGAGATCCAAAAGAGGAAAAAAAACAAAAATAAAGAATTAAAAATCATATACGCCAATCACATCGCATCTATCCGCCACTGCACGATAAACCTACTCACATACTATAGTCATCACGTCAACATAAGTGAAAATATAAGCTATTTTTAAAAGAAAGGACGAAAGCCAGCGCCAACTCCTTAAAAATATATAAAATAGTAAACTTTCATTTTTACTAATATAACACCTCATGCTATATGCTAGCCAAAATAAAACATGAGGAAGGTATACATAAGTTATTCGCCTCGTGTAAGAGTATGAATATATCTATACTTTCACCACTCTATAACTACTACACTGCTATAATCCTACTATCAGAATATGCTAATACATTAAAATAAAGTACATAAAATGAAATTGCCAACCATATGCGCCAAAAATATGTACATCTTCGCTAGAAGCATCTATACATGGTCAGAGCCCACCTCCGTACCTATAAATCCACGTATATATGTATATGAAAGAGAAAATAGAACATGTAACGGTTAGCCGAGTAACTCTATGATAAAAGAGAGACTAAGCTATATGTACACAGATGGATATAAATGACAACATATATGAGTATCATGACATAAATGTAATTATGCTCATGAATGCAATTCACGCCAACATACACACACCCATGCACGCCCACACCCACATAAAAATATTTTGGGACTAGTATCACCTTGCATATGAATCACTAAGGTCCACCACTCAAAGTATGATGCAACCAAAGTCTTTATTGACCTGCCACTTGTAGTATGACGCGATTAATGGAGTATCCCAAATCTGGTTTCCCATATTTCATGGTGAGGTTGAATAACCTCATTACTTCTTTGAATTTTTATAAAATTGATATTTTTATGTCACGAATCAACTCCACATATTTTCTTTCAAAAACTCCACTTTCATGATATATAATGTTCATGTTACGCCATGTAATGCTATGTAATGCAATTTAAAATCCACAATTAAACATGTTATAACTACGCGTGTAAATATAAATAATAACTCCGCCAAATAATATGAAAAACATATAACTTTGCATACAAGAGGTTCATGTTAAACTTTACGCAAATTAACTACACCTACATCACACCAATGTCACATTTATGCAACACCTATATAATGCATTGAAACATGTTATAATTGCTATAGCATTTTCTATGTTTATATAATGTATTTAATCACACCAAGTCTGTAATGAGGATACTATACCTAGTAGATGTCTCCATCATGCCAAATTCAATACACACACACATGTACATACATTCACATATACGCATCATACTACATACCGACAATGTAATCAATTTTATTTTGAAGCTCGTTGACTACCGTGCCTGGAAATGCACTAGAAATCGTCCCAAGACTTCCTACGCAAAAGCCCAAAATTTGCCTCTTATTCACCCCTCACTTTGATCTAACAAATAAAATCAAATCGTTAAATATCGAGACATAAAGGTGTTTTACTCATCATGAGGAACATTTCATGTACAAGAAGTGTATAAAAATAGAGGCAAATCAAACGAAGGAAATGAAAGAAAAACTTATGTAAAAATATTCACCTCACTCTAAGGATGAAGAATCTCCGCTGTTTAATTACAAAGGAGCTCCGTAACTAGATGATATCGAGCTTTCAAAGAGTGGAAGAAATGAACACCACAACACTTTCTCTCTCCTATTTCGGAATTTTAGGGGAAAATAACGAGGGAGACAAGACAAGTGATTGAAAAGCATTTGTTTACATGTCGAGACGCCCAATGACTCATCTGATCCCTCCGAGTAGCCTGTTCGACGACTATTTGTCGTCAGGCGCAACGACAGATACAGGGAAAAACACTTAGAAAATTTTCCAACTTTTGTCCAAGAAGTAAAGTTCAGGAAGGGTTTGTCCAATGCCTCACTCTTGTTGGACACCCTCTGGACAAAGCAGAATCAGATGCTTTTGATTAAGTGTCCACTTCCCTTTTCACACATTTTAAATGTGTAATGTGTATTGCGCATATGAAATACTACTCTGTAATAACTATGTCATACGCATACAACACAATAATAATATTAACTAAAAAAATTAATATTATTATTAAAATAAAAAATTACTCAAAATTTCTTGGGGGTTACAAGTAGGCCTTACGATAATTATTGTATAATATATGTGTGCCATTATCTGCATATTTATGCGGTGTATGACATATCGTGTGATTAATTGCATGCTAGATTGTGACTAAGAAATTATATGTGAAAGAAATGTGTTTGTTGTAAGTTTGGTTAAATTATACGTAGTGTGGCATATAAATGTGTGTACCAAGGTTTTAAATAACGGTGACGGTTGTTGTAACGACAATGATAGTGGTATAACAATTTCAGGGTGTAATGGCTGTAGCATTATGGTTGCAAAAAGTGGAGCTGAGAATTTTTTTCAATTTCGCTTAACTCATCTAAACTTCAATATCACGCATTATTTATAACATAGAATTACATTCTTAATAGTGTCGTATACTTTTTATGACTTTCATATTAAAATTTCTTAATAATCTATAAACAAAATATGCATTTCTTAATGCTTTAATATTTTTTTTATTTTAATATTTTTTATATGTTAGAGTTATTAAAGATAAAAGATCATATTTCATACAATACAAACTTATTTAAAGTAGATAAAAATCATTTACATCAAATAAAAATATAATAATAACATCAAACATACATTTTAAACTATTTTATTCTACATCCAAAAGGAATGTCGTGCAGGATCATAACTTCCTTATTTGATTTTCACGTTTTAGACATATTTGAATTATTTAATATTCAATCACTAGCTTTTTTTTGGCCTCTTATGAATTATTTGATGAATTATTTTTGTATTACTATGATAAATTTTCTATATCAAATTCCCATGAATCATTTTTAAATTGCTATGATAAATTTTCTCTATCTAATTCTCAAAATATCATTGTTTTTTAAAAATTTTATTAGATTTTTCTAATAGTCTTAAATGTTGTAACGACTCTTAACGGCAGTAACGACCGATATGATGCTGTAATGGTTGATATAGCGGATGTAACAACCGTTATAACTACGAATTTCATTCTCGCCTCAGTAACGACCAGTAACGGTTTCAATGACTCCCAAAACTATTATGTAATCGCTTTACGTAATGGTAACGGCCAATATTTAAAACTCTGGTGCGTTCTAGTAATATTTGTTAGAAACACGAGGTGACGTTTTTAAGAAATTTATGATGTTTTTGTGAAAATACAAGAAGAGTTGTGCAGACTATTTTTCAAAAATTATAAAATGTGCATTTTGGCACATAAAACCAGAGTGGAAGACACACTCTCGTTTAAGTAATGTTTTGGTCTCTTACAAGATCCAAGGTGTGGAGAGGCACCCACTAAAAACTCTATGCATAAAGTCTTGGGGTACGTATTCCCGAGTTGGCGTGAAATATTTCCCCAGTATAATATTACATTCAGGATATAAGTTTTGTGAGTATATGAATACGATAAGATGAGTAAACATTGTGATATTATATATGATGTTTTGCTATTATATTCTAATTAATATATGGAATATTATTCGTTAGCTAATCTTGCCTATCTCTTGTTTATCAATTAGTAGATAAAGGATGGGAAGTTACAAGCATGCAAGCAACTATTGTGAGGGTCAAGGCATGGGATGAGGTGGCTCCTTCTCGGAGCCTACGTTGCATTCTCTATATAGTAAACATGCACATGTAATAGAAAACCATTTGTTTTGTAAAGTTAACGAGCCGAATTCATTCAACCATTTCTGCATAATTTGGCACATATTTTGTAAAATAATGCAATGATATTATAAGTCTATTCTCATATTTGTTATAGTACATTGTGCATAGAAGGAAGTGGCATTATTGGTAGTTTTTGGGATATGGCCTTATGTTAAAATAATATAATAATTTCTAAAAATCGCACATGTCCAGAGTCCTCGAATTTTGAGGGCGTGACACTATAGTGTCAAAACTAATTGGGTGGCGAAAACTGGCCAAGCCCAGATGGGTGCATAGATGTAGATGAGTAAGGGTGGATGGAGGATAAGTTGCATACAAGTGTTGGTAGTGTCTAAGGTGACACCCTAGCACCCTTATCATGTTGCATTTAATAAGACATAATAAGTAAATGACGTAAGAATGTGACGTATGATGTAACTATGAATAGAAATTGTCTGAATTATTGTGAGCGTCCTTTAGGTGGTAAGACAAGTCAACTTCTAAACCCATAACAAAATGGAAGGGAACGTCTTGTTAGTCTGTTACGAGGGTGGAACCATGGACAGAAGTGGACCTCTTGATTGCCAGTATTGTTGTTTGCTAGTATGCTTGTGTGGCGAATATGCGTATGGTATAAATATGAGTAAGAGCATAACTATAAGTGAATAAATACAGTCTGGGAGAGATAATTTTTGGCCTTTGAAATACTTGCCTTCTTGTTTTCAGTGATAGAGCGTAAACACCTACATGATGAACCCTCATCGCACCTAAACAACCAGGGTGGGGATTTAGGCAACAAAGCTGTGAATGATAAGGTTTACCCTTCCTAGACTGGGACCCATGCCCCTTTCGTAGTGCCTAATGTCGAGGTTACTGTTCTAGCCCTACTCAACAACAATGCTGGGGACTTGTTCTAATACTATAGACGACAATGAAATGAATGGCATAGACAATTATGGATGTAGGGGCTACTCGAGCTAGGAGCAATTCTACTGACAGATAGACCTTAATCGATAGGGCACATTGAAACTTAGGACAGATGAATGCACCGGTATTTTTTAGTGAAGTGGACTCGATAGAGGCATGTCATTGGGTAGGAGAAGTGGATAAGTAATTCAAAACATTGGGTATTGAAAATGACTTTGTGAAAGTAACCACAACCCCTTTCTACTTGAAGGACAAACTGAACGAATGGTAGATGGGTCGAGTAATGATCCCAAATGTACGAAACTTGAAATGGGATAATTAAAAGAAGTGTTCTTTGGGAAATATTTTCCTAATACAAAAGGAGAAGAGAAGCGATGAGAATTTATAGAGCTAATTCAAGGAAACATTACGGTAGAGCAGTATGCATAGAAATTTGAGTCATATTTACAATTTGCCGTAGATATGGTGTCGATGGAAAAGTTACGAGTAAGAGGGGCTGAGCTGGGGCTACATCCCTCTATTCAGATGGTATTAGCACCTAATCGGTACAGTATATATGAGGAAATTATTGAGATGGCAATGTATTCAGAAGCAGAGGAAGAAAATGCATGGCGTATTGATGGAGCCAGAGCAGAAGAACTACATGACGCAGAAACGTTGAGTTGAGTGCCACTGGTAAAGTTAGAAGCATAGGATGACAGGGCAGAAGTAGATAAGAATGTCAACACAGTCAAATTTCAACTAGAGTTGCATTGAAGTCCAAATGATCATAAAAGGTTTTGAGAGACCTATGCTTAGAGTTATTAATAAAACCTGTCGAGGCGTGTGACTTCGGTCCCTATTGGTTTCAGAACTATATACGACCTAAATGGATGTTTCAAGTATGGAGATATAAGTCATCAAATCAAGAATTGCCCCCAAATTAAGTGTCGAGCCTATCAAAATTGGGGTTACATGCACTCAATTTGTCCAAGTACGACTACTCAAAATCCGGAGCAGTCTTTCAATACTCAACCAGCCTCAATCTCGACACCATCTCTGGCACCCTCTATTACTTCTCGTCTTTCGGCTAGGAATAGGGGTTTTCGTGGAAACTACTATGTGGAAGTTGGGCAGTTGCGACTTTATCTCAACCGCCTCCTATAGTGTATGTTTACTCGATATCTCAAGCTGTCCAGGAACTAGGGGAACCCTCTGAACTCTAAGGTACTTTACCCTTTATGTCTTCTTGGGCCACTTTTCTATTTGACACTAGTGCATCTCATTCTTTTCGTAATGTCCCAGAAATTTGACTAAATGTTTTATTTTGAGTGCATGTAACCCCAATTTTGAGTGCGTAGTCGCGTGGTAATGTTGTTACTTACAATTATGCAAAGTGAAAATTTTTGTTTGGCCTGAGTGTTGGTATACAGAAGGTGTGTACAGGTACACAGAGAGTGCTGGTACACCGAAGGAGTGTACCGGTATACAAACTCTTTTATTTGGTTCAGAACTCACTAGAAGCTAGCACATAGAGTGGTATACTAGTACAGAGTAGTGTACCAGTATACCAAATCTGTGTACTATTACACCTAATAAGCTTGGATTCAGAAATCACTAGAAGCCGAAATACAGAGTGGTATACTAGTACAGT
>MKEJ01105009.1:0-10577 GCA_001753735.1 Embelia ribes
ATTTTGTTATGCTTTAAATAATACTCATAGCATCAAAATACCATAATAAAAACACAATCAAATATTCTGTAATTTTTCAAAAAAAAAAAAAAATACCCTTTTATACAAAATGAAACATTTCAATCAAAACAAACCCAATACCCTACATAGATAAATGATAATATTATTATAATTATGTAAATAGAAGGGCTGTTTCGGGGTCGGGGTGAAACGAGTATCCGTATTCCCATCCCTACTCCTTTCAAAGCCGGGGTTGAGTTTTTCCTGTTAAAGTCGAGACGGGTTTGGATGGGTGCCCACGAGTTCAGGTCTCATTGCCATGTCTACTTATAAAAGTTATGATATATTCTCATTTGTCTAAGCCAACTAGCCAAGCAGCTTATATAGAGCTTGTTTGGTTACAGTTTTTAAGTTTCGGCTAATTAGCTTTTTTATCCAAAATCTGAATAGTATTTCGTTGCTCAGCTATATTGGCCTAAATAAGCTGGATGCATCCAGTTTTTTCATAATAAAAAATAAACTGACCTACTTGCTTAAAAGTAACAATTAAATGAAACCATACTAACAATAATATATATATATATACATATATAGGGAGCGGTTCATGGGATAAAATTTCCTACAAAAATTTTTAGACACTTTTTAAATCGTTGGATCACAATTGATCCAATGGCTTAAATTTATCAAAACAATTACTCTCTCTTTCCTATCTTTCTCTTTCATTTCTTATCTCTTATCTCTCTCTCTTCCAGCCAAGGTAACCAAGCTCTTCCCCTCTCTCCGGTGAGGCTGCAACCCACATCGGCTCATATATATATATAGGGTTGTGCAATCAGTTCATTCGATTCAAAATCGAACCGATTTGAACCAAACCAAATGAATGTCTATTATTTTATAAATTAAACCAAACCGGTCCAGTCAGGATACCGAACTAAAACAAACCGAAATCAGTTTGGTTCGGTTCAGTTTGAACCGATTCCCTAATTATGTTAACAAATTACAGTATAGATTGATACAAATCATGAATACATAATATATATATATATATATATATATATTTTAAATCATTACAATCAATGGATTGATATAAATCATGAGTATCTATTCTAAAAACACATAACAATCAATTGATTAACTCAAATCTGAATATATATCTATAATCCGAATAAACCGATTTTTTTCAAATTTAAAAACTGAACCGATTGATTGATTTTAAAACCGAACCGGATCCATTGGTTCGATGATTCAGTACACCAAAAAATTGTTCACCCCTATATATATATATATGAATGAAATAACAGATCATGAAACAACAGAAAAATATTAGGAATTAATACATCTTCCACCACATAGAGATGTGATATCAATTTCGAATGTATTCAATTCAATGAATGTTATACTAAAAAAATTTCCAAAAAAAACCAAATAGAGTTATAGGAATAAGAGATAAATGATTATGAAAGAGCTTTTCAATTAAATGACGATGAAAGGGCTTTTCAATCAAATTCTGATAAAAATCCAAACTAGTAATTGTTTCTTCGTCATTAAATTTGATTAAGTGGTCTATAAAATTAGATCCGATCCAATGACTAGAAATAGCAATAATTCAAAATTGTTAGTTCACAATATTCACTAATTAGAATATCCGTTTTTTTTATCCAAACTTTTCATTGAATGGCTTTGGTATATATATATATATAAATTGTCAGTTTAACAGAGAAGAGGCAACGAAAGGAAAGAGAAAAATAGGAAAGAGAAAGTAATTGTTTTGATAAAATTTGGCCATTGGATCAATTATAATCAAATGCTTTAAAGAATGTGTAAAAATTTTTGTAAAAAATTATGTTCCTTGAACTACTCTCATGTATATCCTCCCTACTTTTCTCCTCCCATGTTTCAATCATATTTCATTTCCAAAAAAATGGTTGAAATGACACAATTTTAAATGAACAAATCAATAAATAAATGCAATTGTAAATGAACCTAAATTATTTATTGATTTGTAAATGAATAATTTTATAACATATCCACTCTTCATTTACTCGATTATAGTAATGACTCTTGATATTTTAATTGGTACAGAGATTTATTCTCTTATCCATATAAAAAATTGTTAGCCCTCGTATGTCACTCCACTATTTTATCCAATTCCAATGTGGTTATCGATTAAAATACAATTATATCTTCCGATCATTATAAAATGTTGGTTATTTGAGGTGTATCAATTTACTTACCTTTCTTTATTAAATAGATAGAATTGGAATTTGGCAACATGTATTTCTTAGTTCTTCATTGGCAAATTATTTATCATATATAATGAGTAATTCAAACGTAGATATGCATGTTCTTTATATATTTTTATTAAGAATTTATTGAATCGCCCCATATTTGTGCTTGAGATAAGTTTTCTTTTGTTATTTGAAATAAAATTTTATTTCTCATATTCAACTATTTGCTTTAGTATGCTATTGAAGATTTATTTTAAGATCCTTGATAGTTTACATTTATAGGCTGAAAGTTTAAACTTATCGATATTGATCAATTAATCGGTTTTATTTTCTTTATAGTGTTTTAAAATATTTTAAAAAATTGATGCTTTTAGTTTAAAAATTTAGTCGAAATGATACTAAAAAGAGTCAAAAAAAGTAATATGAAGCCAATGGGTGGCTCCAAATTAATTGGGATACTACCACTACATGCAATGGTTTAGGAGTAAAAAGTAATTTATTTTACTTATATAAGTTCATTTTGCATCCCTATAAAAAAATTAAATACTATTAACTATGGTGGCATAAAAAGTTATCCAACATACTACAAATAAATTTTAATACTAAGTATCAATTGGATAAATGTTCAATACAAAAAAAGAGGGTGAAAGTAAGAATGGAAAATATAAATGTCACAAAATTTGAATATCCAAATTATGATTTTGTAAGATAGATAATTATATTTAGATTGTAGTAGAAAGTCATACAAACCTACTTTATATGGACATTGGAGATTATGTATATATATATATAACTTCGTATTTTTTTGGGTTGTGTTTCAAATAGGTGTGCTCATACTAGGCTCGGGTGCCACAACCCACAACATAGAGCCTGAGTGGCTAGCCAAAAGGGTCGAAAACGTCGTGGCTCCGTGGGCAATGGAGTTCGATACTTGGCTCAAAGACGCCCTTCTCGACGGGAGATACAAAGATGTGATGAGATACATAGAAAAGGCACCCAATGCGAAGATAGCTCACCCACGGCCAGAACACTTGTACCCTCTCCATGTGGCCATTGGTGCAGCGGGCGACGACTCGAAAGCCGAGCTTATCCACACTTGCTGGGACAAGGGCATGTTCTCTTATTCCTCTTACAAGTTTACCTCGAAGCCATGATATATTATTATTATGTGTGTGTATGTATGTACGAGAAATTCATATTGAGTGCTATGGTGATGCTAATTCACCGTGATAAAAAAATAATAATTCATCTCTCCAAAAATCATTACATATTTTAATTGAGCATGTTTTTTTATGAAATATTAAAATAATAATTTAATATTTTAATATAACAAAAATATCAAACTTACCTCCATTTTATATTTAAAAATATAAAATTGATATTTTTATTATATTTTAATATTAAATTGTTATATTTTAAAATTTTCTAAAAAATTACAGTTTGACTGTTCAATTATTTATGGATGGAAGAATACTAGAGCGAGTTAGGTTGTCTGACAAATGTTCTGAATAGACAGATGTTTTGAACAGTATTTGCCCGACTCATTTGAGACGCCAATTTCTAAATATATGATTGAGATAAGAAAATAATAATAAGCCTCTTACAAAATTCAATTAAAAAAATTAATTTAATTTTAATATAAGACCAATCGCTGTCGCTAGCCACTCCCTTGTCTTGACTATTAAATTATTTTCATTGGGGTTAAAAAAAACTTATCCAGGTTATGTGAGTGTGTTTTTCGTGCTAGATCGTCAACATTGATATTCGTGAAAGGACGATTCTGGTTGGTTATGCTGTCGGTGGTACGGGTAGACTGTACCACCAGATATGACCACGTGGATACTGCTTCGCCTGGAAATTCTGCGCGTGGATCAAGAGGGTTTTTATAATAAGAAATTGTCATATAAATATTTATATCAGATGATTTTTGTCATTATTCGCCAATAAATCTTGGAAAATTATAATCTGTAATAAAATATTTTATTATAGAAAATTAACCTCTGCTAAAGATGACGGTGCCCGCATTTCAAGTCACTGACTTTGTAGAGAAATATTACAAACGGGAGAAATGATGTTTCCGCATGAACATTCTACTCTTATTATATTTTATTATAGAGTAATTATATACATCAAAGATAGTTATACTGAAAACTTATATAAACTAATTTTGGATATAGCCATATCATACCATTTAATATAAAGTATCTCTGGTGATCTGGCTAATTATTAGTCATACAAAACTAATTTGTATAAATTTTTTATACAATTAACTTGTATGTGTATTATTAAAATTTATTGTACACTAATATCAAGAGAAAAATATTTGGATATGAATATTTTCCAAATGGATTGTGTTGATTAGTAAATAAGATTCTTATTACTAAATCAACGAGCTAAAAGATTGAGTAGAGTTTCGGGTGAATGTAGAATTGATTTGAAAATTGACCCATAAAACTATATCAATGGTGGATCCTGGATTCATATGCTGAGGGTCAAGTCAGATATATATGTACGAGAAGTTATATATATATATATATATAGATATAGATATATATTTTTTAAAAAGGATCACCTAAGGGTGAAATAAAAGAAAAGTTCAAAATTTTTATAGATATTTCGAATGAATTTCGAGGATCGAGGGGACCGTAGCTCTCCCCTGCTCATTTCTCAGTCTGCCTATGAACTATACTTCCTCAGTCAAAAAATAATTAACTTCGCATACAGTTTTAAGGAATTTCAAATTTAATTTTGAATTAAAGACAAATGGCCAAGTTTAACATTATTAATCTTTAATTTTGTTTTATTTTGTAATGACTATATACTTTAAAATTAAAATATTTAATTATTTTTGGATATCAAATTTAAAAATTGTACTAGTTAATTAAGAACGGAAAGAGTAACATTTGTAGATAAGTTCAAAAATTTCCTCCTACAACATATAGGTAATGTATATATGAAAACGATTAAGTTGGGTGGAATTTATGTAGTGGAAAAACCTTCCATTTTAAGCTCATCAATCTAACTCTATTATAAAAATATGAGCTAACGTAAAATAATTCCTCCTTTTCGCATTCCAAGTATATCATTTCGTTATGCACAAAACTACGTAAAGGTTTTACCCACTTAAAAACCAGCAAAGGACAAATAAGCAATTTGTTGTATCATATCAAATACTTGTTTATAAATAATAAATAAATATATATATTTATTATATTTAATGCCATATCCTCCAAATTTACTTATTACTTCTAATTTCTGTACTCCAACTCCTCAATTTTGCAACCATTTGAGCACCTAAAATCTCCTCAAATTCTCATAGAGAGTAATGAAATTCAACATTCTTAAACGTGACACCTAAATTTTTTGTCTTACAAAATTTCCAAGGCCATTGGTGTCTTCCCTATCACATACTTCTTTAGACCAATGAGGCAGGAATTGTAGTGAAGCTACAACAGTAGTAGTTAATCTACATCTTCGTATCAAAAGGATTAAAGGTTATTTTTTGAGATATATTTTTTTTTAATTCTTAGATTTAGCAGCATGGTATGAATGTGATTTTTTTAACAGATTGTTTGTTACCTACATATGAATTGATTTGGATTATTGAGGTTCATTTTCATAATTTACTTTTGTGAAAGTATATTAGAGTTAGTCTTAACTAGACAGTTACCAATACTTTATTTTCTTTGACTTGGCATGACAAATCGGTTTCGATAAAAATAAAACTGAAATTATATTATTGGAATCTTATAGTTTTGAATATAGTTTTTTGTTTAATTTTTTATATTGTGTTTTATGTGAATAATGATATATTCGAATTCCAAAAACATGAATGTAATACTTATTATTGTAGCTATATGTTTTTCATATACGGAGACGTATAGAATTTTTACAATATCTTGTAATATTCATTAAAGGTAAGAACTTTGTGTTTACTTTTAAAATAATAATTTTTTTCTAAAAACTTATTGTCCGCAAACTGATTGTGGTTTATTGTTAGTTTTTAAATTTTAATTTTGCATCCTTTGATAATTGAATGCATAATAACGGAAGAACATTTTCAATATTTTTTTTGTCTAAGTGTTTATAACTCATCGAATTTCATGCTAATTTATAATATCAATACATGTTTTTTCTTACTTCACCCTTAAATATCTTGGATAAATTATGCCCTCGTAGAAAAAAGAGGTTAATCAACTTCCTCAAATTTTTATTTTTCCGTAGATTTTGTATAATTCAATTTTGATGCTCAATTATTGCAATAGGCTAAATTCATTAGTGAATGTCTGATGGCCAGGTTTAGCAGCTTGTAACAAATCAAACTAGGGATTTTTCACTCAAACAGTTGATTGAAAGGCTTTTAGCTTGATTTTGAATGTATTTTGTCGTTTTTCGTATTTTTCGCATTCTTGAATAAATGTTCGATTTGTTATTCGTATTCTTCAAATCTTCAAAAAGTTGACACGTTGTTCTTGAATACATTAGAGTTTATCTCTTTATCTTTTAAAGAATGATTTTCTGTTGTTGATGATCGCCTGAAGTTTTGAAATGAGGCCTTGACCCTCTTCTTATAATTGTGGGAATGAATAAATATAGTAATGGAATATGCTTTCAACATCTCTTTCTTGATTTACTGCCATAAGAGAATAATCATTTAATTAACATATGACTTAATTAATTATCTTGTAACGTCCCAGAAATTCGTTTTTTTTTTTCATTTTAATAATACTATTTAGCATTTAATTATAATATTATTATTAAGTTATGTGCATGGAATATATATATATATATATATATATACATAGAGCGTTGGGTCCAGTCGCATGGCATGGTTATAGCGTCGGTTAGTATAGAAATGGAGATGCAATCGAAGTTTGCTTATAGATGTGTTAGATACGTAGAATGAGCTTTGTGCACTCAAACATATTTCTAAAAGTTGTTGGACATTTCTATTAGTATCTAGAAGTGATTTGAAATATTTTTGAAAGTTTTCGTCCCGATAAAAAATTTCCTGTGGATCCGATTGATTCAGGTGAATTTGGATCAATCAAATAGAAGGAACTGATCAATCCAACTGATTTATATCACACTTTGAATGGCGTGGAAATAATACTATTCATCTATCTATATTTGTTTCCAAAATAGAAAATAGAGAGAGAGTGTGTGAGAGCCAAGAAATTTAGGAAGAAGAAGGGCCTTTTCATCTACTTCCCGAGACCCAATTTAAAGTGTGGAGAGCATTTTGAGGTATTTAGCGAGTCTCATCTTGCTAGCTTATAATTTCTCCTTTATTTGTGCCAATTCAAATGTGAAAAATAAACTTGATTTTCTCAATCCTTATAGCATGTATATCACTTTTATATATAGGTGCAAAATGATTTGGATTCGTTGGTTAGATCAATAAGCGGTGCAGAGGAAAAGACGAATTGGGACTTTTGTAAAGGAAAGTTTGGGACAATATCTAGCGCCATTTAAGAACGAGTAGTCTCCAAGATAACAGTATATTTGTTAGTTTACGTATTGTGCCTTATTTGTAATTTGTATGTTTATGTGTTCTAGTTGTTTATGTGTTATCATGCGGTTATTATTAATGCTTTGAATTGATAAGCATGCATATAAAATTGAATATGACTCATATTGCTGCATTATATAATATTATACGGCGTAGTATCATTATCAGGTAAATTTGGAAATTGTATTTTTGGAAAGTGGAAAGTGGCGTGAATTTTATGACAAGATGAGAAATGCAATGGCATGAAAAATACTGTGGTGTGGATA
This sequence comes from Embelia ribes, assembly GCA_001753735.1. Classification (NCBI taxonomy): domain Eukaryota; kingdom Viridiplantae; phylum Streptophyta; class Magnoliopsida; order Ericales; family Primulaceae; genus Embelia; species Embelia ribes. The sequence goes on from MKEJ01105009.1 coordinate 8,007, forward strand.
AGGTGATGCCTTTTATGTATGTTGAATTAAAAGAAAAGTGTGTGTTTATAATGCGTTGTTTAACTTAAATATCTGCATTACACATCGTGGGAATTGAGTCATTTATTTTCTTTTCGGGATAAGTGTCGACTGTTTTTGCAAGAAAAATAATTTAAAGAGAAGGCCTGGTGCCTTACCGTAAAAGTCGGAAAACCTGCACAAACGTTTTACTTTTGATTAGGCGTTACTAGACGGGGCGATAGGTTATAATAACATTTGAAAATGAAATGGACACCAGTTTCAATATTTTATTTGAGTCGTGGTCAAGTGTGTAGTGAGGATTGTTGGTGTGCATGTATTAGCATATATTGCATTACATTCATACCTTATCTGATGCATCATTACATTTGATATAGGTCCGAACGTTGGCGAAAGTCATCCTTGAGCTGGACATGTGATATTATAGATATGTATGGCAGCACCATTTTGTAGTTGCAGGTTTCATCTTCATGTTGTATATTTCCCGAGGCTTGGTATGGTAGTAGTTTTACCTTTGCCATATTATACTTTGTTATAGTCTTCAGTATCAATTTTTATTCAAACTAGAACGTTATATAATATGTTATATATTTGAAATATTTCGCTATTAAATATAGTAAATATGGTGTTTACTCTGTATTGATATAAAAATTGTATCCAAGCTGAATATTTATCTGATTCGATATAAAGGCCATGTGTAAGTTATAGCGTAGATTTCATCTATGCGTACTCTAAAATTGTTATATTGTAGGCCGAGTTGTTGGTGAGGTTGGCAATTAGTGTGTTTCTCCTATTTTTTTATTTTTCTTAAAAACTATATATTTTTCTTTTTCTTTTATTTAAAAAGGGAAAGCATTCACTTATAGGTTTTCCAGAATTCAGGGCGTAACATATTTCATATTAATTTGATTATGAAAATAATTAATTTAATGTCATTTTTTTATTGGGCTTCAAAATAGTTAACCCATTTCATTGGCTCATTTCTTTAACTGAAATTCAATATTTGGTCTAATTTAGTTGACCATTTTCAATTTAATTGGGCTTAGGGGCATGTGGCCCATTCATTTGGGTTCTTTTTAATTTAATTGGATTTTTAGACATATAATCTATTTTTTAATTTAATTGGGTTATGAGACATATGACCCATTTTTATAGTCTATAAATTTTTTGTGTTTACACCTGTCAAACATGAACTCGTCATTCCCAACAATGGGTTTCAATGAACTCATTGGGCTATTTTAAAAAAATAAGCTAGTTTTCTTAAATAGTTTCAGTAACGTCCCAAAAATACGTATAAATTTTTTGTTTTTATAAATAATATCATTATGGATGTTAGTATATTATTTATTGCATGATAGTATATCGATGCCTCTAAGTGGATTTATGGACTAAAATGTATATTTGGGTTATGTTGTAATATTTACGTACGTGTTTAAGGAAAAAAGATTGGAAACTGAAGAGTGTGTTGGTACACAAGGATGGTACAAGGTCAGTATACCGGTACACAAAGCAATGCTTTTTGTTCTCCTTTTTGTTTCCTCTAGAAGCCGTCACCTAAATCGGGGTATTGGTATACCCAATTAGATAACGGTGGGTCCAGTTACCTTTTTACATATTTTTCTTAGTCATTCTTCTTTATTTTCTAAATTTTGCCGGTTAAAAAGAGAAAGGGTGTTTGTATGAGTCTCAACTTCTTCAAGTTTTATCTCATTTAATCATCTATCTCAGTGGGTGGTGTTTGTATGAGTCTCAACTTCTTCAAGTTTTATCTCATTTAATCATCTATCTCAGTGGGTGGTTTGGAGCTGGAAAGTTAATTTTTAGAATCCCTATTACGGAGGCTATCTTTTGACATTTGATTCGATCCGGGTTGACTTGCTAGATCAAACTAAGGGAGTTAGAAAGGAAAAAATTGGGGCTTTTGGCGTGAGTTTTCAAGAGGTATTTGGAAGTCTTATAAGGTACGAATAGTGTCACGCCCCCAATTTTTTCATAAAAACCTAGGGTCATAAGCTATTGAGAATAATAGAATTAAAGTAACCGAAATCATAAATCAATTATACTGAATATGAAATTAGGTACAAAAGCCATTCATATTCCCACAAACCTCATATACAACAAAGTCGAATATGAATAACATCCAATAATAACTACAGTCCCTGTGGTGGCAACTGCAGTCTACTCCCAGTCTATATATACACAAGCAGTGGAGTAAAAAGTAGGAATATCAGTGCCAACACTATACAAAATAAGAAGTAGGAAGGTCAACACCAACACTACATAAAAGAAATCTCAAGCTAAATGCTTGACAAAAATAAAAGTACATATTACAACTTTGCTACATCATCCGATAACAAAATATATATGTACATACTAGTCTACGACTACAAAATAAACACTAAGTTATCTTCGAGTCTATGCCTATGCATGCTCATCTCTAGCCTCTGAGTCTGTATCCAATATAATATTAATACAAGCAAAGGAGAAAAGTAAACGGGTTGGATGACCAATCAACAATTACATATGAGCCTATGGAGTCTCGATAAATATGTA
>MKEJ01105011.1:0-13538 GCA_001753735.1 Embelia ribes
AACTTAAATGTGAAAAATGATTTAACGAATAAACTCAAAGAACAAAAAAAAAGGTAAAAGAAATCCGAGCCACTACGTTGCACCGCTCAACCATTGTTCACACCAACCTGACTGTCATCCCAAAAGAGATGAAAAAGTAGAATGTCTTCAATCACAGGTGAAAACAAGCCGTGAATAGGATGGCTAAGATTGTTCTTTATTTCTTTTATATTTGCTGTTTCAGTGCTTTAAATGCCTTAGATTTTGACTCACAGATCCGAAGAAAATCAGACAGCACAGTTGAATGCCCCGTTATTATCTTTCTTGTCACATCACCACAACTCCAAGATTTCAGTGCTTGAGTGAAATGATCACCAATTTCCACATGATCAATAGATGAAATAGAATTTTCCAGCATCCGAAGCACCTTCCCAGGCCCTTCATGTTCTTCCTCCACCCGAAGAGATGATAATATGGTTTTCATGCTTCCATCTACAGGCCTCTTGATCTGTTCTCTTAACCAATTAGCCACCTCATCGATTATCCCACAAACAGACTGGATTGAGTCCCTGATTCCTTGAGAGAGATGGGAGTTTGTGTGCTCTGTGGGCCCACCTTTCTTCTTTTTCTTTCCAGCTGGAAGAGAAGAACGCACACAAGATTGTAATACAAGGCCATGCCAAGCTAAGGGTTCAGTGACCAGCTGTACCAGCAAAGGTAGATCACAGCCGGGAGATGTAACCAATGAGTCTATGGAGTTGAGCTTCTTTGCGATATACTTCTCTAGTAAGGTATTCACCATGTGCCAAGTATCCGGTCTACATGTTTCTTTATCAGCTCGAATCTCGTTTGAGTTCAAGTTCCACGCATTCAAAAAGACGGCAAAATTCAGCCACTCGATTAAGTCTGAGCTCAGAGTCTGAAAAATAAGACTCCAATTAAAATGCACACTTTCAAGCATGCTAAAGAATTTTTTTATACTTTTTCTACCTACTAACAAGGAAGGCTACAAGATTTTTACAAGTAATAATAAGGCGGGTGCATCATTTCATCCCAAAACAACTAGTCAACCCATTTGATTGTAAGCTGCTGAGTTAAAAGACTTCACTCAGTCCACTACCAGTTAAGTGTTTCCTCAAAACGTATGAAGAGTAGCAATTAGATCAATATCTAGCTAGAATGCACGAACCCTCCAAGTCAAAGTTTTGAACATGTCTACAAAGTTACAAACAACTGGATGGACACGCAGACTCTTCCAATCTAACAATTCATATTACTGGAGTGTTGTGAACATGTCCACAAACTATTGGGGCACAGAATCAACATATCTAACACTCAAATTACTTATTGACGCTCCATATGCCAGGCCTTTGGAAACATACTTCTCAACATACTTCATGAGGGGTGCCCAACGGTGATCACTTAGTTTTCATGTAAATTAGCTCAACTAAAACAATGAATGTCAAAATGGTTTTTGAATACTGGGTATCTACAGATATTCAAGGCCCGGAATTAAAAATTTAATGATGTTAACATTCACAACAGATAATCAATATATTTAGTATATATTATCGCGACATTATTCCGTTGTATCACTATCATCCATTTTTTTTCCAAGCATAAATATGTGATCAATATTTGTATCCATTCTTCTTAGGTAGCTCCACAAACAAAAAACCACAGCGTCGTTGAGATCTTACCTCTAAAGTTTCTCTGCCACTTGAAATTGCAAATAGCAATTCTATAGCATCTTGAAAAGAAAAACCCAAGAATTTCACATAGCGTTCGAGCAAAACTTTTAGATCAATGAAGAATCTGGATTTGATCACAGAACCATTCCTTTCTATATGCTCTTTGACTGATGAGGATGCACACTGCATGGATAGATAAATCATCCGAGGAAGAAGGGATTTCCTCTCAATCGTTTTAAGAACGTTTGCCTCGGTACCTTGGATCAGATGCTGGTTCAGTGAAATGCAAGGACTCAGCATATAGTGATGAAATTCTATTCAATAATAAAAAATAACATAATAAAACAACAGGTGAGCCAGTAAAGAACTAACTACATTGAGAATCAACATTAAAGTGAAGACATGAAATAAATAAGTTCATAAAAGAGAGAACCCACAGGTGTCAACTAAATGTTTACATGCTGGGCAAAAATCATCAGTCAATACAGTCAACTTAAATTCATAATTTCAATAACTCAAAACATGTTTACTAACAGTTCCTGAAGAAAGATAAAGAACATAGAAACCAACCGCATCAAAAGAACTTACTAAGAATTATACATAATTAGCCCTCTTCATAAGGTTAAACTGCAACAAGTATCATCAACCGGGCAGCACATGAATTTTATGTTTAAATAGTTAGAGCAGTAAGTGATGCAGAAATGTGTGAAAAACATTGGCAAACATGCCAGAAAAAAAATCAAGTATCCCTCAACAATATATGTAAATACTTTATACTGATGATTCAAAAGTTGGAAACATTTTAACATTTACTAAGAATTTGAAATGGATAGGAACTATTGCGCTCGTAAGCTGAGATTCTACAACTTTTTATAAGCCTCATAAGAATTTATCAGAATTCTTATCATTTTGCTGCAGATGAAAGCTATGTTACCAGGATCGCGGATTGCTATGGTATGCAGTACAAAATCGGGAATGGGGTACACCCATTCCCTGGTATGTGGTATGATGGGGGTATGTCTTCTCCAGATCGTTTAGTCGGAACAAAATTCATTCATCAAGAACACAATACACTTTTTAGGATATGGTTGAATATTTGTATAGTTATTATATGTATTAAATAAGATTGATAACTTGAACTAGTTATTTATAATGAGTTATCTTATCCTGAAAGAAAAGAGACATTTTCTCTCCTATCGCACATCTAATATATTTATTTATCAAGGAAATTCAACAGCTCAAATTTAACATTAACCATAACTACACCCTTAATAATAAATATAATTGGTAAGGAGTTAATAATAGGCAAAATTGAACTGATTTTTCTGATCATATTTAAAATTTGTTTTTACCGTGTACGTTAAAGTTTTTATTCAACAATCAAGATGATCTGTAATAGTACCAATCTACCTTTACAACCTTTGACCGGAACTCAGCACATTTTTTTAATATGAAAATATTATTCATCTTTCTCTCTCCTATTTACACGTTGACATGGCACACGACTCTCTCTCTCCTCTCAAGCCTCCCTCTCTTTCTCCTGTCTCTTCTTGGCGATCATGGCTTCTGAAATCGCAGGATGCCATCTTCAATTTTCCATATTTAAAGCTTCGACTTCGGGTCGAAAACAAATTGCATTTTGGATTGGTCAATCAGGATCAGAAAACGGAGGTGGATGAGCGATTTTTGGTAGCACAGGACTGAAGTAGTGGGTCTCACCACGTGCAATGGAAAGCTACTATTTCACTTGTGTTCTATTTCGGTCTCCTTAAACATTTAAACTGTTTCAACAGAAATGAATGGAACCCTACTGCTTCCAAACAGAATGGCCAGATAATTAGTTGAAGTTTTTAACAAATGCTTTGCACTTCTAACTGTCACACGAGAATCTAAGCAATAAATAAGGGGTCTAAACAACAGTACCTTGTTTTCTCTAGGGAAGTAAGATACCCCTTCAAAGGGTCCTGCAAACAATGATAATAAACGATTAATTCAAACAAAAAGAATAATGCGTTATGAATCTCTACTTTTATTAATGGCAACAAAGATGGAAAGGCCTATTAAAATTGCTAAAGAGAAAAAAGAGAAGATTATTAGGAACGCAGTCTTCACTAGTTCATGCAAAGGGAATAAACTAGAAAAGGGGAAAAGAAATTTGGATCCATAGAGCCCTCATAAAAGAGGTACCAATTATCCCAGGACAAGTTTATATATGTATATATACATATGGAAATGAATAAAATACAGACCAAGAAGATAATTTTTGTCATAGGTAGGCGTCCACCACGGTCGTGACTGAAAATCCTCATTGAAAGTCATACTTTTGCATCTGATCTCACTCGAGAGCTCAAGGAAATCAACTCCGCCATTCAAGCTTTCTAGGACTCCCTGAATACATAAAAAATAAACACCAGGGGTATTGAACCATGACTGAGAGGTTTAGAGGGAGGAAGGAAAGAGAGAAGAGAGAGGGACCTCCTCCTCTTCAATGCTATCAGCATTCTGCTTCAACTGCAGAATGGGTGCCTCAATCTTAGCCAACAAGTAGTGACTGGAACGCTGTAACCTTTCTTTGAATTGAACAAATTCAATGACCTGTATATATAAAGAAAATTAAGATAAATCACAATATTAATACCTGGTACAATCTGGCTATAGCAATTTAGGCAAACATTTTTTAGTCAGCAAAGAAGAGACATTTACAGAAAAATGGAAGGAATCAGCAGGAAATTAGCAGTAACAAGTTACACAAGTACATGAACACTTTCTTATAAGCAGCACACGTGAATGTTATTACCAGATAAAATAATAAAAGCTGCTCAATTGGCCCAAATATATTAGTTTCATATTTTAAGACCAAGAAATCGTCTGTTCTTCGCATCCCCCACCCCAAATATAAAAATCCAACCTCTGTTTCACCATTTTCCCCTCGATTCCCCTGCTTAAACCTGTTGCATTTCCTCAGTAAAATTCCCAATGTTGTAGCATCCACGCTGCTAGTTACATGCTAAAATGCAGCAATATATTCATCACTTCTTAATGGTGTTGCATACGTTTATATTTCCATATGGCGGACTGATTATCGACAAAAGAAGTGTATCTAAAATCTTGTTCTCTAAGCAATATTCGCCACCCCACCCCCACTCAACAACACTACACACACAAACAGCAAAAGAGAAAAAAAAGGAGGGGAAATCCCCATAAAAAGCAAAGAAAACCGAAGAAAGAGAAATCAATTAAAAAACACCAGCTGAGACGAAAGATACAACTAAATCAGCCATTAGCTAATATTTCACATATATCACCTCATAATTTAAACATCAGAAAATAAGGAAAAGGAACAACAGTTACATAGCCCTTACATACTTTCGAATAATTTCGATGACGATAAGCAAGAAAAGTAAGATCTGCAGATTCTCTGAAGTGGTCATCCATGAATTTAAGATAGTCCCTCATAAGATCGTCTAAATCTACCCACAGAGGAGATAAAAGCATCTGGGGTAAAATGTGATGCGAAAGAGTTTCTAGCAAGATATTCTTCACATCCAAAGACTTGTACCTATATACAAAATAAGAGTCAATATTAATACCTAATCAAGAAGCCTGGTGCGAGACAACACTACCTAAGACTGCCATCATTTAATAAATCCTGTTGTCTTCGCCCAAGTAAATAGGCCCTTGAAGTAGGTAGACTAAGAAAAAGAAAGCACGGTGGAAGAAGAATAGAGAGAATTTTTAATTTAGAAAAGAAGAAAAGAAACAAGCAAGCCAACCATTGGTATGCCAAAGGAAGGGCGCCCCAATGAGAATACAAATGCAGCAACAAAATCTTGTATTGCCATACAAATCTGCACAAAGTAACATACAAGTTACCATAGGCAACAATGCACTTATCATCATAAACAACGGAATAATAATTCACAATGTGATTTATGAGCCATCATCGCAATCAAGTATGTGTTCTCCTAGCCAAAACTAATGAATACGGCTAGTAAGGACACGTCCACTTTCTAGCTTTACTGGCTACAATACTTACTGACAATCATGCCAATATTTATTGTGATGATCTCATAAATAGGTAACAAAACCAGATATTATGACAAGTCAAGATCCACTTTAACAGAGAAAAAGAGAAGAGAATAACTATATTCATAACTTTTCCGGATTCTAAACTCCATGTGACTGACGAATTATGTACATGGCTTATGTTAAAGTTAATATGACAGCAAATAAGAAACAACAAAAATAGCAAACCAACCTTCGTACAGTCAAACCAAACTCCAGAACCATAATTGATTCCACCAGATAGCCGAGATGCTTGGTACGCCAAAATAACTATAGACAAAGCAGCGAATTTCAAGACAAACAAAATTCAAGGTCAATTATTTAATTACATTTGATGTTTGAAAGCTACAACTCATTAGGTACCTATTGCAACAACTAATATTCAGCAACCATCTCGTTGATGTACTTCACCCAAAGAGGCAATCTTGTAAAAAGCTCAAGCATTAAGAAGACCTGGACTAATTTAAGAAGGTAAGAGAGAATCCTTCATCACACTATGGAAATACCAGAGTCGAATACATGTCCTCTTACTGATTCCTCTTAAATTACATTGATTTATGCTAAAGACTTTGGCATCACACGAATTAGGAACTGCTGAATCCTGACATGCCCATCAGCATGTCCGCTGCACATGCTTCACAAATTAGGAACCCCTACGGTAGTCAAGCAATACTCAATGATTAAAGTATCCCCTAAATTGCATAGTGCTACTAACACAACCAAATTGTAACTAGGGGTGTAAACTAGCCAAGCCAAGCCAACCTTGGTGTTGCTCAGGCATGGCTCACTTGATCAGAACCTTCCCTTGGGCTCGGGCTCGCCACAAGCCAGCCCTACTTTGCTTGAACTTGGACTCTACATGCATCCTTGAGCTTGGGTTTGCATTCAGCTCGGCTCATTTAAGCCAAAAATGTAAAACTATTTTATTAAGTGGCCTATTTTTATGCCCAAATGTGGAAGCTTCTCTAAGCCCAATTTGTGTTGATCTCCCAATGCACACAACCAGCACTGTGGTCTTTAAATCGGAAAGAAAGAGGGACTGTTGTGCTCAATGGTGATGTGGGATATATTTCACGGTTGGAAGAGAAAAGTAAGGGCACATATGTACTCATTTCAGCTTTTTTCTAATGTAACTGATGTGGGAAGTGATACTTCCCTAACTCACTTATTTTCATTTACCTACACATGCACACACATATATATATTAAACACTTGTATCTAATATATAAATACATTAAAGCTCTAGATTAGCAATCTGAGTCCAAATTTTGAACCTCATCAAGCTTAGCCAGCACCAATCATTCATCTCAGCAAAATAATCTTCAGAATAAGTTGGTAGGCAAAGCATCACTCATTATAATTTTACAAATATTATGAAAGAAACAAATTATTATTCGCATCTACAAAGATACAGAAGATAAACCAATAGTAGCTAAAAGGAAAAACATCAGATACCTGAACCAAAATGTTAGATGCTAGAGACAGAAGCTCTTCACCATGCATGCTCTCTTGTGGATCCAAATCCTTAGAGAGCGGAAGGTTCTTGCAGTACAACTTCACCATCTGGACAGCAAGGGTCTCAACATCTGAAGAAGAGAGGGTGTCAACATTCTCAGGGAGAAAATACATAATTAAGCTTTAACTTTGCCATCATATTATAATTCTACCCTTTGGGCATGTTTATATGGTAAAGAATGAAGAGTAAAAGACCCAGTTAACCAGAAAATAAGGATTTTAAATGCATGAATTGAATTGTAGTTCCTCATATTGGGAATCCCCAAATTTAATTACCAAGGACTTCAAAGATTCTTCCGAATCTGTGGGACATATGTAACACCTTGACACCGATGGGGTCAAAAGGACATGTTTCATGGAAAGAAATCATCAGATTAACCTTGCCTAGAGAAGCAATCTACTAGGGCGGGAATGGAAACATAAAAGTAAAAGTATTATCCTTGAAGGTTATGTAACTGTTTGTTGTCTTCTTGCATGGGTGGAACCTAGGTTGTCAAACCGTGTTTCGGTCACTTCTCGTTTTTCAAGTTTTTCTGTCTCGTTCCGTATCGTTTCGTGTATCATAAATTTTTTTAGCAATGTTATGTTAAATTATACAAAATAAAATATCAATTGGAGAAACATAATTTAGAATGAAAATACAAAATATAGTCATAAAGTTAATATTACATTACAAACCCAATTGTTCACATTTAAAATGTCGTCAAATGAGGAACAAAACTAATATTAATATTTTAAATGACCACAGACTTCTCGCTAGAATGAATATTTGTATTAATATTCAAACTAATATTTCCCCTATCCGCAATTAATCGGAGTAGTTTGATTGGCATATTTATAAGTAAAACAATAAATTTCAAACTTGAATGAGATATAAATTTTAAATATTCTCTGTAACACTCTTATTCTTATTTTCAATAAATACAATGGAACAATAGCACAATGTTAATATCTCTAGTAATTAAACATATCCAAAATAGGACTGTGCAAAAATTTTGGAATATCCCAAAAGAAAACTGCACAATTATTTGTGGAGGGAAGAAATAAAATACTTTGCCATTTATTTTAATAATATTTTCTTCTCATTAAGCAATAAAAAGCATATAAAATATCCACCAAGTCAATCACCAAAGAGAGAGAGACAGGCTATGCGTGAGCACTGAGACCACAAAAACCTATAACAGAGACCTTTTTCTTCGCCAATCGACTTCAAATCAGACCTAAATCGATAACCAAATAAATCAAATGGGGAGGAGAATAAGGTAATTTAATGCTTGTTTGGAGGCAATTCTATTTCCTTCGCTTTTTTTTTTCCTCTTTATTTCAAATTTCGAAATTATTTCCATAAATAGTAGATACGCTTCTGAAACAAAACCATGACCATCGCGTATGATACCTCAATGTTGCGACCACTACGCACGAATAAGCTGTGGTGCGAGATGACTGGTGCTATACATATCGCGTAGCGTACAATTTCGACAACCACGTTGGTTATTTTTTAAAAGTGCTTCCTCAGAAGTGGACCATTTTAGAAGTACATTCTCATAAGTACATTTTTGTTGCTTCCTAGAAAGCCCATTTTTGCACTTCTCGAGAAGTGGAGAGGTGGTTCTAATAATTTGTTATGAATTTCCAATATTGTGCCCATCAAATATACCAAACGGTTCACATTACCTTTTATTTTAGTGGGATTTCCAAACTCAATCATATATAAGCACAAAAAATAGAGATACAAGCACCATATTTCACCCTTCCCTCTTCACGCATCTCTATCTATCTCTCTATATCTAGTGCTACACGCTCAACATTAGATAATTTCTATACAATCATAGCCTATCGATTCTCAGAACAAGCTCAATTGAATATTCATCCAAAACAAGAAGTATTGTTGTAGACACGGTTATTGCACTCGGAGGAATCGCCGGAGGCCCTGATGAGGAGATCCAATCAAGTTGGGGCTCTTTGTCTAGAAGGAGAGCATTTTCTGTACCTTGTAGTGTACGACAAACAGATTGGAGATCGAGATTCAATGCCATTTTAATGTTTGTTTGGGTTTCGTAGTGCTGATGGTGGGATGTGTTGGGCCCGTCGGTGGTTAAGGTGGGACTGGTGGTTTGATAGATACGACGGCTCGGAATTGACAGAAAAAAAAAAAGGAATAAAAGATATTTTAGTTGTTGAATTAAATTTTCCACTTGCACAATAATCAAATTTTGTTAGTCTTTTCGCGATGAATGGACGAATGTCTCCTATATATTGGCCAATTATAGACTACTTAATCATTTTCAAATAAGCTTCCAATATATTGGCCAATTATAGACTAATTAATCATTTTCAAATAAGTTGTAAATACTAACAAGCTTGTCAAAGTTTCAACACCTATTATAACTTTAAAAAATGGATAAGAAATCAAATTGATGTGCATTTGGCAAGGGATGTACCATGTTGTTAGACATGATCATTTAAATCTTAAAATCATTTTAAAAATAAATAATTAACTTCATTTCATCAAATAAATTATTGTTATTTATTTTATCAGTTGATTTATCAATAAATAAATAGTGAGATAATTTACATTTTAATTCAGTTTGAACTTATATTAGCAAATGTACTTTTATGACTTCTAAATCCAAAAGCACATTGTAAATAATGTTCAAAAAACACAAATAATTTCTTATAAGTACTTCTAAAAAAGTCCATTTAGAAATGGACTTTTTCAAAAGTAAAGTTTGCCCCCATAAAAAGATAAAAATAAGTATGTATGGGGAATGTAACAAATATAATTGAGATTATTTTAGTAATTAATGATGGAAAAAAAGTAGCTTTTGAAAGTATCATTGAAAAAGCAAAAACAAATTATTAAAAGCAGGTATTTTGGAGTTTACCAAAGCCTCTTGCTACAAGTTTCAAGGAAAAAAAAACATAAGCATATTGTGAAAATCAATCCAAAATAGCCCTCTATCTAAAGCCTCAACCTCCAAGATTAATAATAACCAAGAAAGTGGATCCACTGAGACTCCTAAATGATTATAACCAACTATGAAAGCGTACAAAATAGATACCAATTCCTCCATTTACGTTAGACCCCGTAGTCTAGACGAGATAGAGAAACAATTTTATATTCAAATCATTAAAAATCGCTATAGTATCCACTAGGCGATGAGAATGAGGTTGACCTCCCAAACGATAAATCAAACAACCTCATTCATCCTCATCATCATCATTCATGTCTTAAATCCCAATAATTTGGCTTCGGATAAATGGAACCAAACTAGGATATCACGTCGGGTCGTTAATGTGAATTTTTCGATACCACTCATTTCTATTGAAAGTCATTTTCTCGTCTAACATTGTAATATGCATGTACTTTTATAATACTTGTATCTATGTAGTTGGAGGTCTACCTCTGCCTTTCTTGTTCGTTTTCAGTCCAATGCTCTTGCACTTTCTAAGTGGTGTACTCACCGGTCTCCTTTTTATATGTCTAAATCATCTTAAACAACTCCCCCTCATCTTATCTTCAATAGGTGCTACTCCTAAACTAGCCTGAATCTTTTCATTTCTAATCCTATCCTTTCTAGTCTTACTATATATCTACCGCAACTTACGCATCTCAACTACACTCATCTTGTGTTCATCTTGTTTCTTAGTAGCCCAACACTTACTTCTATACGATAAAGCTAGTTGTACTGCGGTCTTATAAAATTTTTCCTTTTAACTGTAGAACCATATTACGGTCACAGAAAACTCCAAATGCACGTCTCCACCTCATCCATCATACTTGGGTGTAATTGATATCTCTTTATATTTCACTGTTGCTTTGGAGAATTGATCCTATATATAAAAAAGATCGGTTTTTGGCATCACCCCCCCAGCTAAATTAACCACAATCGATTTTACTATACGTCATCCACTGAAACAGACTCCATACATTCAGTTTTGGACGTACTGAGCTTAAACCGCAAGATTCTACGGTATGTCTCCACAATTTCAGTTTATCATTATGCCTGCTCTAGTCTCGTTAACCAAAACTATATGATAAGCAATAATATGCACCATAGCACTTTGGTTTGGATGTGTTTTATCAACTCGTCCATTACTATTGCAAACAAGTCACCACATACTTTGACATTGATAAATGTACCCTCATATACATTCTTAATAATATTTATATATTTAAGGGGAACCAAATTTTTTGTCAAAACCCACCAAAGTACATGTGGTGTGACTATTTTTTATAGCTAGCCGTCAACCTACCGCAACCCTCCTCCTTTATCCTAACTTGGGATAGGCTATGTATCGTGAACTACATAGGTGGAAATCTGTGGATCATTATGCTACCATCTATATATTCTTCTACGATACACAGTATACAACAAATGTATTGAGGAAAATGGTGACACGTAAAGACAGACAATTCTGAACTATTAGCTGGATGTATTCTGATCCTTATGATTTCAAATTACGGACACCCATTTCGATAATCCAAATAGGACCTCTCCCCGAATAAGATCACAGGACACATACACATTCAATGCATATAAAATGATATCGAAAGAAGGAAATCGTCAAGACATAAATGCATATATATGAGCGGGGAAATGCTAACGATGGACGACCACGCCATAGCGAGTGGAATGACTGCAACAATTGCATAACCATGACGTTGCGAGGAGGAAGAATAAATATAGACAGAAATGTCTGCTAAAAAGCGGGGGGCGGGATTAAAGAAACTAATGTAAAAAATTCCCTGAAACAGAATCCATACTGGCAATTAATAACAGGAAGCAAGATAGAGCAGCAATCAACAAAATATCAATAATGTCAAACTTAGAGCTAAATGCTTCCAAGAGAAAAATTACTTAACCTGCAAACTTAAGTCTCGTACCGCAATCTTTTCAAGTTCATTAAAAAAAAAAAAAGGAAATCCTTTGTTTCGTTTTTAATTTGGGTAAGTCTAAAAACGTAATCTTGAGATTGGCACACAAATCAATGATCATATCTATTACAGATCCTGTACCCGAACAACACATTCTAGCTGAAATATCCATCACACAAGATTACCAAACATTAAAAACCCATAAATAATCAAATCTAAAAACTAATTAGCCGGAAAAAAAAAAACACAGATTCAGTTAACGTTTTGCATACACTACCACAATAACATGCAACACTCCAATGAAAGACATGGATGCACACATCTATCCTTAAAAAATAATCATAAAACCGGATCCAAGCTCTAGTCAGTACTATTATACAAATTTCAGTTCATCATCTTGCACAAATATATATACATATATATGTGATACGTATAAAGAAAGAAAGAGATAACAAGGATGAGATCCGACCTAATCTAGCTGTGACAACTTCTGCCCTGCAAATTACATGTCAGTGCAGATACATAGATGAGTTTATGTATGTATGTGTGTATGCATTCAAGCGGCTCCTATTTTTCTCCTCAGGGGGAGAAACAAGAACAGAGAGAAACAGACACGGGAAAAGGGAGTTTGTTTTGATAGGGTGCAAATGAAGGGAAAATTGCAAAAAACAGGAATAACAGTGCCCCTGTTATAAAAATATAATAATTTTAATATATTTGTAAAAATGAATTTTTTAAAAAAAATTTTGGGCTAAATTACCCTTATATCGCTCCTCTCTATCTTGATTTCTCTCCCTCCTCTCTACTGCTCATCTCTTTGACCGTCCGCATCTCACGTTTCAATTATCAATTAAATAAATGGGTAATTATTTTAACAATTATAAATGATAATTTTATAATATATATTATTCATTTTTATCAAATAGAAATTTTTTATTGATAAGATGGCTTCTGGTTAATACTTGTATTCATCACATATACAGTTAGCGACAAATAGCAAAGTCTTTCCAGACATTTCGTGATGGTTCGTGAGTTCACGACGTTCGAGATCGTTTGAGTAATTCGTGATATTTCACAATATTTGTGACAAAACCTGAAATTTTTGTTATTCCTTTCATTGTTTCAGATATTCATGAAGTGCTTGTTCAATATGATGGGGAGTGGCGTAAAATTGCAAACTAGCCAATCGTATACGTTTTACAGTACAAGCATAACTTAAAATATCATATTTACAGTTCAAACATATACATTTTACAGCACATATATAACTTAAAATGTCATATTTATACATGATTATCTATGGTGTAGTGAGATTGTGGAACAAGCGAACAACCAATTTTCTCCTCCCGTCTATCATATGTTTATAAACCACATCTTTAAGGTCTATTTTAGCCAGTATGTACTCTAGC
>MKEJ01105012.1:0-12925 GCA_001753735.1 Embelia ribes
AATTTCCACGGTATGCAATAACAAAAGAAAAATATATCCAAAGATTCAGACACCTAATAATCCATATGATAATGAAGCTCACCATTTTCATTGCAACTTTCCTTCCATATAAAATACCAGAACCGCACAAACAGAAAAGCCCGAAAGCAACGGATAAGGAAAATTTAAATAAAATTGCAATAACAAAGACAAATTTATCAAAAAGAGAGAAAACAGAAGTCATAAATATATTTGTAGCGAATATTGCAGCAACTCATGATTATAGAACAGTTTGCACAAAAGAAATTCCCAAAACTGCAGCACGATAGATGTTCGCGCCCTCTCTCCAACAACCAATTCCATAACATTAAAACCTGCAACCATGCCAGTGAAAATGAAAAGCCACCAATTATTAAGGGCCGTCGCGCCAGTGCTTATCAACAAAGCATAAAAAACATTTCAGTGAGGGTTAAAAAGAGAAGAGCATAACCTCATAACAGAGAGGCACTTAATTGACAGCTACCAGCTCAACATCGAAAACTAGCCACGAGTTGGGTGGTATTGCTTTGCCAGCACCTTGAGACCCGTATCTGCATGATATAATTGGTACAGGGATATTACCAGAAAGATAAATAAAATGCTATACTGACAATATTTCTCCTTTTCATGATATAGAAGAATATTCGAACCAGTTACACTGGTGAAAGGGTGGATTATAAAAACTTTCCTTAGCTTTTGTCCCAAATCCCAATAGGTCCCGATTACGATTGTGCCAATCAAGTCCTTGTCTTCACTTTTACTTGCAATCATATTTATTGACCATTAACTAAGTAATACATAAAAATACTTTATAGCAACTGAGGGTCAAGACCAGGGACTCAATGCAACAGTTGAAAGGCGGGGTACCAAAGTGGGAATGATTAAAAAATAGGGGTACCATTTCTAAATTATACTAAATAAAATTAAACTTGTGCTTCACAGTATTCCAACACCGTCAACCTCTTTTTTTCTCAAGTAATATTCGGAAAGTGCCAGCCTATGCAAGTAAATATCGATACTGAAAAGCAACTGCATACCCCATGGCTGGAGGAATTGTGAGTCTTCTTTTGTCCCCTACGCGCATGCCTGATGATAACATAAACGATAGTAAAGAAGTTACTATTTTCAATTGAGACTACAAAAATTCATCATAAAGTGCCCTCTTGGATCGTAAACTTACCATTAACTCCAACATCCCATCCCTTTATAACTTGTCCAACACCTGAAAATCAGCTGTATAAACTTGATCAAAATCATTCAACTTTTGACAAAGCATTCCAATTCTTTAACCAATAATTACCGAGGCGAAACTTGAAAGGTGATCTCCCAACATTAGAATCAAATATTTCACCATTCTTCTTCAACTTGCCGATGTAGTGAACACTAACCTAAACACGCAAACAACAAATAGAAATAACCATGTGTCAGTAACAAAAAGAACGAGGCACATCCAACATAAGTTATGAAGATGTAGAAGAAATGTATTTCGGATATTACCTTTTTCCCAGGAGAAGCCTTTTTCCCATCTGGTTTACCCATAGCCACTTCCTCTATAACCAATCCGTTAGGGAAGGTCCTCACTTGACTAGGTTTATCTTTGGTTTTCTCCTGGGGGGTTTCCTTCTTATTTGCAACAGCTTGATTAACAGATGTGTCAGCCTCATTTCCTTGCTTCTTGCTCTTTTTGTTAATATTATTTTCTTTTCCCTCAGAGTTAGCATCAATACTAATGTTCCTGGCACATGTTGAACACACAGCTCAAAATTGATATTCCAAACAAAGCTACTGTCTAATCCGGGGAACATAAAATGCAATAAAACTACATATTTATAAGGAAACTCTTCAACAAAATTCAATTTGTTTTCAAGAAGCCTTTTAGCTCATGAAACTCAACATCTAGAAATGCTTTTAAATGTATTTTTTGCTTAAGCTACTGGAATATGGTGGCAACAACATCAGGGTTCCTGGAATATGTAATTGCACAGCTTTGAAGGAAATTCTAACTTCTTTTCCCAGAAAATCTATAGCATAACAAGTTCAAAAAAATAAGAAATGAAACGTGACTTTTCACTAAAAAGCATGCTCATAACTTTCCCAGGAAGGCTGTTGGAAAATAAATGCATATGTTGAGCTCTATATTGCTTTGTCTAATCCATGAAGAATAGCCTAGCAAAGCCAACATAGTCGTATTCACTGCATATTATAAGACTAGTACTTATAAGCTGAGAGAATTGAAATATTAGAATAAATATAAGATACTTCTCAGTAGATTGTTTTTGATGGCTCTCATCTCGAAGGTGCATAGCTTCCTCTTTATTTGCTTTTTTCTTCTTCTTCTTCTTTTTCTCCTTTTGCTTCATATCAGTTTCGGATACTGGAGTATTGGCAGGTGAAGAACCAGGCTGTTGCCCAGTTTCACTGTATCAAAGAGTGTAAAACCATAAAAAAGAAGACGACTAGGGCCTATGGCCAAGGCTGCATAACCAAAAATCAAGCTAAAATGAACATGAACACAATAGTTTTTTCTAGAAATGGGAAATGTCCATTTCATGGATAGGAATATTCAATGTTTGGTGCAATAGTTTTCTATAGACAAGTGATCTGGGAAAATTTCAACCTCCACCTACTTAAATGAAAGCTGTAAAAACAATTAATTTCCTTCTCTCTAAAAAGAAATCCATGCACTAGACATACTATCAAGCTCCACCTCAAAACTGAAAGTTATCACCAAGAAGTATAATATAACAGAAGTACTAAATAATATGAATTACACTAAATAACCTTGAGCAATGCATTGAAAGGAGCATTCACCTTTTATCTTCCTTTTCTTCAACCACAGCTTCGAGCTTTCTTTTTAGGCTTTTAAGACTGCCTTCAACTTTTGCCTGCTTCTTCTTGGCTTCTTTATCGCTCCTCTTGTCCTTAACCTCATTGGGTTTTTCTTCAATGTTCGAAGCATCAGCTTTGTTCTTATCATTGGACAGAATTGGAAAGCCATCTTCATCTTCACTTTCTAGGATTTGGTCCCCAGTACTGCCCTTAACAACTAATTGTCTCTCCAAGTTATCATTAGCAGAAGAGCTCAACTGCTTTTTCTTTTTTCCACTTTTTCCATTGTTAGTAGCAGGTTTATCATCATCCACAATTTCTTCAATCACCACTGACCATACAAAAAAAATCCGTGAGAAGGAACATTAAATGTAGAATAATGTTACACTATGTAAAATAGATCAAAGAAGCTACAGAAGTTTAGAATATCATAGCATAATAGGAGAAAGATAAGTACACAAAACTATCTCACAGGTAACTATCGATATTTGCGTGACAATTTCTCTCCGAAATTAATTAAGCATCCACAAACACAATATTCCAGGCTTCTCTAAACTTCATTGTAAGCAATGACAGTTAGTGAGTTGGCAGGCTCGGTATACTAACTTCAGCTTCATATTTTCTTCTTACTTTTCCACACATCAAAGGAAACTAATTCCACCTCTTCTAAATATGGAAGGTTAGATAGCATAACTATAGTTAGAAAGATATTGGCTGTAGAATGCTAAAGAATATATATACATAGATAGAAGGTCAGAGGAAAGTACCTCCACTGTTTGGAACAGGCGAGGATGGGTACATGTCCATATCATCATCAAGGAAGTCCCCCTCTAAGCCCTCTTCACTATCATAATCAGATGAGTCATCAGACTCGGTCCCAGAAATTTCTTCCCCATACGAATCACTATCAAAGTTAAGAAACTAAAGTTCTCAACTACATTGTTATACAAATAGTTTTTATTTAAACAAACGAGAATAAGTTGAAGGAACAAGGAACACAAAAAAATCAATTTCCTAAAAGCAAAGGATACGACTCATAACCACCTCCTGTAGACTCTTCGGATTCTCCAACAAGAAAACCAGAGAGATGAATACTGTGTGGCCCTTGTACTGAGAAGATCACTTCATCTTCCTCTTCAAATTCTAGGTTAAGTGCACAAGTCTCCATTTTTTCAGGTAGCAATGAACATAAGTAGATTGGCTGATTTTCTCCAGATTTACACTGGAGTATGCTTTTCTTGATTGATGAACCATTTCCCAAAGTTGCCTGTACGTTCAAATCATTTATACATTTACAAACTTACTAAACATAGGGCTTGTTTGATAGACAATTCATACGTTCACTTTTAAACACACTTTTCCAGCCCTATCAAATCAGTTCTATATATTTTTTTTTTACTTATAAGATGCAATTAAACAAGTGAATACCAGGCCATAAGAGTAGATAATTACAAGTTACTTGCAAACCATTACGAAAACAGGAAAGGATAAGGACGAGCCAAAATCCATGAGGTGAAAAATCAAAGGTTCTTCCCACACCATCATTATTGTCAATTACTTCAAATGCGGATTAACCAACTCCAACAATCAGTTTTAGCATATATCGGATGTCTACAATTGAATTGATTTCTTATCGAAAAAATCAGTAGAAATGCAAAGAGATCTAGGAAATTCTTCAAACGGACTTTATTAACTCAATGATTGAACTGGTTTCGGTATAATGTTGAATCTGTTAGAAAGTTGCGTGGTAATTTTAAAATTTGCCCTTAAATCTGCACTATTATCCAGAAGGAGACGGTTCTATTCGGTGAGTAAACGCAAATTATTGTCAAATACTTGACGAATGAATTAACCAACTCCAACAATCAGTTTTTAGCATAGAAACCGGATGTATTCAATTGAACTGATTTCCTATCAAGAAAATAGTAGAGGATGCATAAGGATATAGGAAATTCTTTAACAATTTTTGTAAACTCAATGATTGGACTGATTACCATATAATCTTGAACCTGTTAAAAGGTTGCGTGGTCATTTTAAAAGTCACCCTTAAAACTGTGCCATTCTATTGCAATGACCTATCACTTTACACAGCTGTAAGGATGAAACTTTCTATGGAAGTTCATGCCCTCCGGTTTTAAACTTTTAGAAAGCCAACAAATGTTTGATTGCATCTTATAAATACATAAGTATACTTTTTTGGTGGAGGTGAAAAAATATCCCCTTCAGTAATACTAATAAAAACTTTGGTAGAAAGTGCAAAAAGAAACTTCTTTGTTTTGGGATTAGATAATTTAGATGATAATAGTTTAAAATTGGTAAAATATATACTTTATGAAAAAGGTATCAAAATCTATGCTCCTGAAGAACATATTTTTCTGGGCTTGTAAGAAAGAAAACATTCTACCAAGCCTCCTATTGCCCTTTTGAGTAAAAACAAGGAAAAAATGTATCCTTTTTCATCCACCAAACATACCCAATTAGATTAACCCAAAAGGAATTGAGTGAAGCTAGTAAAACCAAAATAACCACTGAGCAGTTACCCAAACCCCTAAAAACACGAACTTCACAAGCTTCACCAAAAAAGAAGTGTAAGTGTCAGATATTAAAACTACTAGAAAGCCCAAATCCCATGTATGTAGATTAATGAAAAAGAAAAACAAATTAAAATAAACAAGTAAATTCATAACAATAAAGGAACAGCCAAACATCAATTTTCTTTTGGAAAATTTTGAATGTATAGCTGATATAAAAAAAAAAACACAACAGATTCTAGAGGGCAAATCGTGTATTGGGCATACAAATAAGTTAACGACACAATAACATCGTGAAGAGATTAAATCACTGCACCAGCTACCCTAAACAGCAAAAAATCACCTTTTTATTAAATTCAAAACTCAAAGGATTTTTTTCGGTATTTTAGTGTGAATAAATTAAAATTTTACACGGGATGCATCCATTTTTTGTCCATACATAAAAAAATTAGATTTTCCGCTTGAAAATTGTAACCAAACTAACCCTAGGGACATACCCCCAAGATACTCCTGACACAATAACATCACAAAGAGCTTAAATCACTAAACCAGCTAGCCTAAACAGCAAAAAATCACCTTCTTTTATTCAAGTTTGAAACTTGAATGTATAAATGAAAATAAAAAAAATCTATCTAGCGTATCCTAATAGGGTCATATCCCCAATACGCAAATATGTTTATAATAAAGAGCTTAAATCACCTAGCCTAACCACTAAAAACAAAATCATCTTACAGCACGAGAGGCTGAGTATATGGCAGTGATATGTATCTTTTCATTAATCATCACAATAATCATTGAACAACAATTGGTTGCAGATGAGGAGGAGAATCTACTGCAAAGTCTGAACAAATACCGTACCTCATTGAACCTTAGCACCCTCACCGAGAACAAAAATGCAGATTGTTTTGCTGATGAACTGGCAAACCAGTTCAAGAATCAACCATGCTCGAATACCACTGGGGCAAACCAGGTCCCTGGCACCGAGCCTCAGCTCGCCAACTACCCAGACCTGCTTGCAAAGTGCCACCTCAATATCACCAACACCAGAGATGGCACCATAATGCCCGTTTGTGTTCCTAACCTGGTCCCGAGCCTCGTGTTTACGAACTATTCACAGAGTCAGTATTCGCAGTATTTGAATGATAGTACATATACAGGGGCTGGGCTTGGGTCGGATGGCAACTGGATGGTGGTGATTCTGAGCACGAGTACCGCGGGTGGGAGCTATGCACCTGCTCAGAACTCGGCGAGTTTGGTTTATACGGTTAATGTGATGCAAAATGTGGTGACTTTGATGTTGGGTTTCATTCTTGTTCTGCTGAGCTGAACTAGTTGTGTTAACCCTTCGTGAATTTGTTATGCCCCTTTTTCCCCCCCCTATTTTGGCACGCTTTATTTGATTTATGAACTACTCAACTATTGTTTAGCCATGCGTTCAGACTAATAACTATGATTTATGATATGTGATTTATCTTTCTTTCTTGGCTTGTTATGAAGAGAACATCCGATACAATGACTTTGTAACGGCAACCGTGCTCGTTCCCTTGGCATTTTGGGATATATAATTTGTATGCTAACGCGATCTCAAGTGTCGCTTCTTTGGATCCAAATCATTTACAAATGTCACTTGACGGCACTCGTAGATTTATCAGATTTCCTGTTTGCTTCTGGATCCATCCATTTCAAGCAGGAGATCAAGCACTTCTCTTTGGATTGAAATAAAAGCAAACTACAACTGTTGAAATATCAACAACCAATAGACTTGCTAACGGTGCAAAGCCAAAACTCAGTATCGGACGACTCAATAGGGAACAAACCAATTTTCTATCGTTTCAAGCACTGCTCCCGCCCTTACGGCCACAAAAACAAAAACACGTTCCTCATCTCTAAGTTCCATAAACTGCTACAAACGGACTAATTTGCAAATTCGAATAATACAAGGAGCTAGTAAATACATACGCCTTCGCTAAGTACTCCTCGACTCAACTCCCAAGATTCATCATTCGCCACCCGATTTTGACAAGCCTTTGTCCCCAAGCTTCAACTACGGAATACTTATTTTCTTGTCTTCTTTGTCTACAACTTACGTGCTATGCTGTGGAAATGCTGCTTGAGCCTTGGCAAACACTTATTTTATCGACCAATCCAATAAGCCCGACGAGTCTTATCATCCATAACTCAAATTAAAATTAGTAAACTAACAATTGTTCTCAAGGGTCTAAGCAATAGTAACACTTTCCCAACCCTTGCCCTTGTTCTTCAATACAAAATTTTATTAACTAAACTTGGGTAATAAAAAGAATTGCTTGCACAAATAAGAAGAAATTGGCAATTCCAATGTACCAGTTTCTATAGAAAGAATAAAAATTTCCCATTGCTTGTAAAATCATGTTTTCAACTGTGTGTTTGCTGCTGTTTTAAGATTGTTGCCCTAATTGGGGTCTATGGCCCTATTCATGTCGGGCCATTAGTTAATGGGCTATATCATTGGTTTTTTATTTGGGCTAGAATTTTTCATAATGTTTTTTCTCCCATACAAGTTCAGTGTTTTTGGCGCTCAAATTTAGTCATTTATTCGAGGCATAATCATAAAATCGAAAAATAAAAAATATTAAAATAGAAACCAAAACATCAATATCCAAAACAATCACGAGCTATTAGGCGTTGAACGCAAAATCAGCCAAGTTGAGCTGACCCGAGTTTATACGAGTAGAAATGGAATTATGATAATGTGACGCACAACCCGAAAAATTACAGATTTGGTCCAAATTGAAAACCTTTTCTACATTCATTATTTTTGTGCTCCACTTGTTGAATAACTTTGTATTATCAGTTAGGATCCATGTACAAGTGGGTAAGCATAGCATGTAATTCACTTATTTTATATCGAGCAAATATGGATTTTAGCCCTGAGATATAATCCCTTAATCACCCTACCTTGTAAGTTGGTTTCATCGGTGAATTCCACCCAAGTAATTTTCATCATTTGGCATCAAAGCCACGTTCCATCAAGTACAATATGTTCTCTCTCTCTCTTTCTCTATATATATAACCTATACTCTATATACGAGATTTAAATACTGATAGATATCATGGGGCATTATTGTATCAGTTTTCTTAGAGAGGGGCAACAAGTAGACGAGTAGCAACCTATTGCCAAATTAAAATACTAATAAATTTCAGGAAAAAAATTGGATAATTGTCAATAAAGTAGGTCACTACACGGAAGGGGCGACCTAAACATTAGATTAAAATTACTGGTAAATTTCGAGGGTCATGATATCGGGTCAATTGGATAGACCGACGTGAACGTCGGTACTAGAAGCGTAGTCGAATGTTAATATTCATGTACTAGAAGTTAAGACCGTAAGTGTAGTATGTGATTAACCTTATACAAATGTGGTGTAAGTGTAATACGAGATGTACTAATTTCATTTTGAGCAAATACAGGCCTTAACCAATAAATATAATCACTAAAGCACCTTTTACTTGCAGCCAGATTATAAAGTGCGAGTCCTGCCTAGATTATTTTCATTATTTTCTTTTTCGGGGAAACAAAATAAATTCTATTATGAATAGTTTGACCAAATGAAAATTTGGATATGGGTAGCAAAATTTCAAAAAAAAAATCTCGTGTGGATTACAAAAAAAGACAAAAGAAATGGATAACGAATTTGTGATTGAACGAATGGTAGTGTTGTGAGATGGGGGCAGGGTAAGTAGATCTGATCATACTGACATTTTGATCCCAACAGAGCATCTGAGGTGTAAGTAAGAAGATTGTGAAAGATCACAGACGAGATTTTAGAATAAAAATAAAAAAAAAACTATTCAATTGGTAATTGCCTTTTCAAAATGAATTGAGATACTTGATTTGTAGATACAAAATTTTCTTTTGGGAATTTAATAGTACTAAAGAAATTTTTCAATAGAAGTTTATGGGTATAAATTTTGGAAACGAATAATTTTCGTGTCGGAAATAATTTCCGGATGAACAAGTTTTCCGGTTGCAACTGGGTTCTGTAAATTCAGGATAAGGAAGGTCTGATAATATAGTTTTTATAATTCTTCATAGGTATATAATTTAAATAAAAATAGATTTTTGAAATCACATGTAGTAGCTAAGCTACACAATAAGACAAATAATTCTCATAAATAAATTCTTGAACTTGTGCAAAGAATATATCCAGAATCTGAATTGGTTTGATTGAAATAGGCCCCACTTGGATACTCCTGTTGTATTTTAGATTTTCCATACATCTCTCTCTCCCATTATTCCCATCCGTGATGAACTTTCATGGCCTTGGGTGAATTAATATTTGAGGATTGAAATTTTGGGCTGTTCAAATTATACCGTTTTGTTTTTTCTTTTTTTTTTAAATTCAAAATTTTTAATGGGTTCTGAGCCCCATGGGAACCTTATCTTCTCGTTGTTTGGGGAGGATTTATTGACATATAAAGTCAACTTTATACAAAAATATTTCTTGTCACAGAATCATAATGCTTTTTGTTGTTATGGAATATCAAACTAAATTCAGATCATAGTGGGTTGAGTTTTGATGTCTCAAGCTTTATGCTTTTGAGTTCCTTTATTGAAGAAATATTCATAACTAGCTCGGGTTTCAATTTTATTTTCCGAAATTTCTTAAATACTTCGTATGGTTTGATTTAATTTTATTATTTTTGACTACCAAATTAATCCAGAGGCCAAGTATATGAACTTATTTGAAAATCTATGATTGCACTAGATTTTTAATACTAGCAAATACATACTTATGAAAGAGATTTTGTACAAATTTTCGCAAACCCACCTTAAAGTATTGCCAAACATGCTTTTTACATACATCTTGCATGTTGGGTATGCATGTATGGTAATACGGTTGTATTCTTTACTATATAGATATAGTTGTATTCTCTAAGTTTGATTTTGTGCACTAGATTGTATTTTTTGTACTGTATACAATCAGATAGTTAATTACATACATCTTAATATCCAGAGCTTGTAAAACCCTAGGGAAGGATAAAACAAAAACAAAAGCTGAAAATAGAAGGGAGTGTCAACAGGGTGAAAAGATCATATCGACAGTGTAACCCCTTGTCAACAATTTTTCTGCTTGCAGAAAATTTTGCATGCGTATTGATGCCTGTCCAAACCAAAATACTACATTTAAGAGCATTTTTTCTACCGAATTACTCATTTTTCACATGGAAAAACAATATCTATAGAGAGAGAGAAAGGAGAAACACAGGAAAATGGGCAAGCTCTTGCCAACCGAGCCTCTCCCAAGCAATCCCGAAGGTCTTAACATGTCAACAAAGCCTCCTAGACGTCCATCGTTAAGATTTCATTAAGTTTTTGAGAAATTTCAGTTAGATACCAATTTAAAATCCACATGCAAGAGGTTTAAGTCATATAATTTTGATCATTAATTAGCAACAAATGACCAATTTTGACGTAGTTTCTTTCAAGAATCCTCACTTTTCGTCAAGAAAGCTAGAAGGATAGCCGTACATAAGTGCTAAATAGCATTTTTGGGTTCCTCTTGGAGCCAATAAAGGTACAGTTAGGATATACTATGAGTATATTTAACACCCTTTAAAGATTTTAGTTATTTTATGTATTTTTGTGTGCTTTGTGTGTTTCTATGCCTCTATTAAATTAGAAAATTCTATCGTATATATACTTGGAGAAATTTGTGATAAATTGAAATGACATTAGTTATGCCAATATTAATTTTACTATTAAAAATATGGGTATATGTGAAATTTATGATATTTAGTTTATATGCTAAAAAGGGGATTGTTATAAATTACTAAGTATTTTGATGAATAAGAAATTATCATCTTTGGGACATTTACATGATTTGTGGATTCATCCAAACTATAGTGATTAAGTTTCTCTATGCATGCATTGCTTGAAGCTTGCATAGGACAAATAAATATTTTAGGAATAAGAAAAATTTGGGTTAATTATATTTTAATATAGCAACCTATTGGCCAAAATCCAATTGATATCCCAACTTTTTTTCCCGATCAATTAATACACTAACCATTAACTTTGCATCAAATCGATACACCTTAGACAGTTTCCATCAAAAAACGCGACAGGAAACATTAGCGTACGAATAACGAGACTAAATAGCCACGTCGCATGGGTGAAAAGGTCTTTCTGCACCTCCTCTCTCTCTTTTAAATATTTAGTCCCTATAATTTTAATTTTAATTCTATTCGGTCTTTATATATTTTTAATTCAATATAAATCACTCTATAATGTTGAAAAAGTTGAGGATTTGGTCATCTAATTTTAGAAAAAAAATCAAAAGATTAATTATGCATCTTATTAATTTAAAAATTAATAATTATAACTAATAAGTAACTTGTTGAAAAGTTGAAAATCATTACTAATTTAAAAAACTCATATCACTTTAATAATATTACTAAGTTGGAAATATTACACTTTATAAGTATTTATTTTAAATAAAAATATTTCTAAATAATTTTAATATAAATAAATATTTAAAAGATTATATAAAAATTCTATATAATTATGTTTTCAAAAAGTTCAATAAAAAATTAACCAAAACTCCAATTTCAACAAAAAATCATATAAATATTTAAAGATTCTATATATTCAACAAAAATTCAGCAAAATCATTAAAAATTCAATTTTTCTTCAATTAAAACCCAAAAATATTTTAACAAAAATTCAATAAATTTAAATCCAAATCCCAATTCCAATTCCACTCCTTCAAAATTTCAAAAAAATACTAAAAGAAATCATCAAAAATTCCAAAAAACAAAGTTCTATAGATTCTTTTCCTGAAAAATTCAACAAAAATTTAACCATAACCCAAATTTCAACAAAAAAATTCATATAAATATTTTAAAATTTATATATTCAACAAAAATTGAATGAAATTATTAAAAAATCAATTTAACTTCATTTAAAACTCATAAAAAGTTCAACAAAAATTCAATAAAATTAAATCCAAATCCCTTAGAAAACCATTAAAATTTCATAAAAAAATTAAAAACAAAACAAAACAAAATAAAAAATTCAAAAAAAAAAAAAGTTCTATAGATTCCGCCGCCCCCCCGGGCCACAAAAAAAAAAATCAATAAAAATTTAACCCAAACCACAATGTCAAAAAAAATCATATAAATGTTTCTAAATTCTATATATTCAACAAAAATTCATGGGAAAACTGTATAATTTTAAAATTCTATATATTCAACATAAAAATCATTAAAATCCATTTTCACTCCATTTTAAACTCACAAAAAATTCGATAAAAATTCAATAAAATTAAACCAAAATCCTCAATTTCCAATTCCAAATCATAAAATATTAAATATATGTGTGTGTGTTTCGTATTATAAAAAATTATATATAAATATTTTTAAAAAATTCTAAAAATTCAACAACAATTCATCAAAAATCCAAATAAACTCCATAAAAAGCTAACAAAAAATCTCCATCAACAAAAAATTTAACAAAAAATCAAGTTCCTAATTTCCAATTCCACTCTATCAACAAAAATTCTCAA
>MKEJ01105014.1:0-16639 GCA_001753735.1 Embelia ribes
ATTATTATTATTTTTTTTTATGATTTCTTTTATCTTATACTCATTTTTTTGGGTGCAAATCTTATACTAACTTTATTCAACTAAAATACACAATAGATTTCTAAAAAACAAATTCTTGATCCACTTCTTATTCCGTGAAAGAGTTCGTGACAGAAGTACCTAAAACAACAGAATGCGGAGTGCCTATGCAAGTCTTCATGAAAGTTTGCGCCAATGAATGTTATAAAATTACCCTCTATAGTAAGATTTTTAACCACAATATGGTTAGTTGTGCTCTTGATTCTTAAAAGAAATATATCACAATAATGAAGATGTTATTTTTCAAGATTGCCCCCAATTCTCCTGTTAAAAATGGTAAAGAGTATAATAAGTGCAATAGATAATATACAAACTTTCAAAGTCTTCAAGGGACAAGTTTTATACTTAATAAAGTGTACCTACAAATAAAAAGATCCATCAAATTGTAAACAGCTGCAACAAAGATAAAGGTGGTTTCATATGTACTCATCAGTTATCGGTTCAACTCTAAGAAGCCGAACTTTAGTTTCAAGTTTCAATTGGTGTTCTTCTCGATCACTCACTTTCCCCTTCATTCTTTGTGAATTTGAAAAATCATTTTTTAAGTTTGAATAGTAGATCTTGGTAATTTGTTTTCTAATGCACAGCTAATCCCTTGTATGACATTACAAACAGGGTGTAGTGTGCATCAAGTGATCTAGTTCTACTACATGCATTTGGTAAAGATTTTCTTTTTTTCTTTTCAGCTTTTATGTGCAGACTAGATCGGAAAGGGTGAATGACGGCTCCAATCCATTTTTCAGTTGGGCTCGGAGCCCCTGAAATCAAGGTTTGAGCCGTTGGATCACGAGCAAGGTTTTAATGTTACTTAAAAACATTCCATATAATGGCTGCTACGTTGTTTTGAGGGGCTCAAATGACCAAATGAATGTAGACCCCTTTTAGTCCTTTTCTAGAGCTTCCATTCCAATATGTATTTGATTGTTTCAAAACATTGTGAAAATACGGATGGAGTTAAAGGTAAATTTGTTTCCATTGTTGCCAAAAAAATCCAAATCCTGCTCAAAAAGTTCACAAGAATAATGGAGTTTTGAAAATGACAGTTCTCATTGTTCCCTAAATCCTTTACACTTTTCAAGTACTAACCACTGCCTTCCATCACTGCCAGCATCTACCGCTATTGATATTGATTATACAAATACCAACCGCCAATGACAATCAGAAAACATTTTATTAGTTCAACTTTTACCATAGAGATGAGAAATAAACAGTGAAAGGTTAAAACAGATATTACAACCCGACCATTTTAACCTTAAAGAGAGTCTTGAGAGATGGCTAGGTAGTTGATAGATCAGACATTAACCTCAATATAGTTTCTAACTAAAGAACTACTAAGGCCTGGTTTGGTATGTGGGGCAAGGGTGGGAAATGGATGAAATGGAATGCTTTTCCGTGTCAAAATTTCATGTATTAGCAGTGAGGAGCATTCCTGTAGAAGATGGCTCAACATTTGGGAGAAGGGTGACAGGTGAATTTGTGACACATCCTCTTTTCAATACATTGAGCAGGCTGACAGAAGTCAAATATTCAGTAAAGCTCAAGTGGGTTTAGTTATTTCCTCCCCTGGAAAGAGTATATGTTGTCATGGCTCTTTTAGAGGTGGTGATTCAAGTAAACCTCCGTGCCTATCTAAGATTCTAACGACCACCCATTGATTACTGTAAACTGTAAACAAAACTGAAGACAGCAGAGAGAAAATATATGACAAAACAAAAGTACAAGTCGGCCCTAAAGCCTCTAACCCCAGCCCAATTTTTTGAAGGAGTTTATGCTAATAGTCATATCAAACTTTAGTGAACGCAAGATTTTTAACAAAGATTTAATATGTAAAGCAGTATCAACCTTGGCTTGCTCCATTTAGAGCAGCCAAGGGCTGTTTTTGTGCCTCTCTTGATCTATGCAGCTGATGTAAACTTACTGCCTGACAGTTTTTAAGCCAACCAGCTCGGCCAGCTGCAATATGCAATATGAAATATACAAAGTGAATATACATATACATATGTCCATATAGCTTATATATATCTATACCTATGTATGTGTGTGTGTGTCTATATACAGTGGTAAATAAGCTTGTGTGTGTGTATGCGTGCATTCAGAATCAGTTAAAAAAGTATTCTATCAACGAAATTGAAAGAAGCGTATAGAACATATAAAACCACAGCATCAGTAGAGAAGACCCCTAACTATTCGGGAAAGAGAATCTCTAGTTATATATTGATATATTATCTCAACATTCTAAGCAAGATGTGAACTTCATTTAAATAAAAGTTATTTAAATATAATTAAATATTATCAAGCCAGGTAATTAAATATAATTTGAAACAATTTATCAGCGTGACACTTAAATACTAGTCAAGGGGATACATCTCTAACATCATTAATGAAGAGATGCAATTCCAAACTTAACAGATGCCCCTCACTACCCACCCCAAACAGAAAAAACCACCCATGTTATCTTTTCTCCCACAAACTACAATGAGAGAATTAATCCTGGACCTTAATACGGAGATATCATATTTACATGGCTGCCCTATTGCCGACTCTACACGAAGATTGGGCCTGAGCTGAGTAGTTTGTAGGAGATTGGGCTAGCTTGGTAAAAGAGAGAGTCTATGTACATAAACATATAAAGTTCATATTTAATATAATAAATTATAAATAGTTGGCATACTACTTGATTAGTGTAATTATTTAACAATTTTACCGTATATATAAATATATTTCCGATATCATAAGAGAAAGTCTATGTACATAAACTTGTATAGTTCATATTTAATAAAATAAATTATAAATAGTTGGCATGCTACTTGATTGGTATAATTAGTTAACAATTTTACCGTTTCATAGTAATAATCTAATGCACTTTTTCATTACTAAACATTTTTGACTTATTTTAATAGACAAAATTAAGTTGAAAAAATATTCTTTTCTTCAAAAACTAAGCTGAAGAGTTATGTGAACATTTTATACGTCATATAAATGCTAGTAAGTTGTCATTCCATGGTAACTTCATAACAGATCCTACTAATAAAGGTTTTGTGAGAATATTGGATTTCTCAAGTCACCAACTGATAGGTAACTGTTAAGTAACCTAGCGTTCATGAACGAACTCGCTCTCGGCTCGGGCTCATTCATTATAAACGAGCTGAGCCTGAAAAAAAATAAGGCTTATTAAGTAAACAATCAGAGCACAACAACCTACGGCTCGGCTCAACTCAGCTTAGTTACAACCCTAATCAATGTAATAGAATCCTAATCTTTAATAACTCCACATTCCTACAAAAAACTTAGAAGAAGGAATGACTAAATAAGTTCAGATGAACGGGTTGCAAGTCCAAAGAAGATGGCTGGTCTATAATTACAAGTGCAAAAAAGATTGCAGATCCATAAGTCGTCTACTAATGGCTTTAGATATCGTAACAAATAGGTCAGTGCAGCTCAGGATCAGATAGATCGTTGGAATCATGTCATAGACATCTTACTCTATGAAATCATGAAAGCAACAGGACAATAGAGGCCAGAGCTGCATTCACAGATTTGTCACATTTGGGGCACAACCCCTCAGCCTAGTGTTATTCGCTTACAAGTTTTCAGAATTCATAAATGCCTTACAGGGAACATGATGAAATTTACCCACTTCTTTTGTGTTGGTGGAAGGCTCCTTGGGTACCTCTATATTTAAATAAATTGTTATTAACCAAACAAAGCACACATCAATTGCGTGTTAGAAAGTACCTTTTTGGCAAAGTTGGGTAACACATTGTTACGAGATATGGAATGTGTAACTCTTTCACCTCCTAGATCACATTTGCAAACAAAGAAGTGCCACAAACATGCCTTTTTTATAAGTTGAACTGGATCTGGAGGTTGAACAACTAAATAGCGAGGAAGATGGGTTTTGAACCACAAGTGCTGACAAATTTCAGGAATGGTTATTCTCTTCATTGGGTTAACCACAAGCATCCTTGGTATCAGATACCCAGCTCCAGGTCACAAATGACTTGGAAGTGTATATATCCCTCCCTGTATAGCAGAACAGTAGTTGAATGATCAATAATCCAACTGTCATTTATTTTAGATAAGAGAACAAAACTGCATGCTTGGTCGAAAAGTTCTGTACTCAAACTTGCTAATAATATTACCTTTATTTTCTTAAAGAGATGGGGAATATTCTCATCATCAAAAGGCAGGGTTCCACAAAGAAGAGCATACAAGATGACACCACAACTCCAAACATCTATCTCAGGTCCAGCATAGATCTTACCTGCCAACATATCATGCCAAAAGTTTGCATAAGTTCCAACTTCTAGCTTCTATAATACACGCTAAAACTCATTTTAACCCACGATCATAAAAATTAGATGGCAGATCCCATTCATTTATACCTCTGGTGCTGCATAATTAGGGCTTCCACAACTTGTCTTCAGAAAATGACCATCTCGCATAACATTACTTAAGCCAAAATCAGCTATTTTGCCATAGCCTTTAGAATCTAGGAGAAGGTTCTCGGGCTTCAGGTCTCTATGAACCACCATGTTTCCGTTGCAGTACTCCACCCCAGAAATGGTCTTCAGGATAAGTGATTAAATGAATATTTGAGAATGCCAAAAAATAACATCAACAAGATCCATTGTCTTCTGATAGTTTCTGGTTGAGAAAAATATATTTATACCTGTTGAAAAAACTTCCTGGCCTCATCCTCTTGCAACTGTCCCTTCTCCACAATGTAATCAAATAGCTCCCCTGACTTCACATACTCCATAACAACGTATATGTCTGTTGGTGTCTCTAAGACTTCATGAAGGCATATAACATGTGGATGTACAAAAACCTACATGTCTTGATTTCTCTTCTCACTGCATAAGATAAGAGTATTTATTTTTCAGAACTCATTTTTCAGCGAAGGAGAGAAGAACATTGCAGAAATTATACGGAAACAAGGCCAAATTTTTCACCAACTTGCATTGGAACATAATCAAAATTGGTATTTAATATTCAACCTAAAAAATTACTTATTCTTCTTCTGCTTGCAAGGAGGTTTGTTTTCAGGGTTAGAACCCAAGCCTAGGCTGCAACAAAAGAAACGTACCAAGCTCCAAGGCCAACTTTTTTATAAGTTTAAATCTGAATAATTTCATACACTAGGTTGAAAGTCAAGGATGTAGAGATGGTCAACCTTTTTCTTCCATATCTGGGCTCTTCATTTACCAGCGGTTTAGAATTTTTATAGCAACTTCACAAGCCTGTGAGTAGATGCTCAGCAATTTTCACTTTACCAAATGAACCATGGCCAAGAGTTTTCCCAAGTCTGTAGTTTTGCAAAAGTAGCTCAGTGTCCGTGACTCTACCTGTTGTTCCATCCATCTTCCTGTCATGAATGCAATGTAGTGATAGTAAGAACAGGTGTTTTTCGTAAAAAGCAAAACACAAGATTTGACAAAACTTCATCGTGAGGTATACTGTTTGGGGCACTGGGGCCTATTTGAGAGGAGATCCATAACATGGAAACATCAACCTAACCCACTAATGAAAACTGACCTCCTTTCCTAAAAGCCAAACTCCCTTCTTTCAGTTATGTGGTCAGAATACTTTCATCACCCAACAAAAGTTGTCAATCAGGACAACCCTTGACCGTCTTCATCTCCTTCTACAAAACGAAATGCTCGTCATTTATTAACACAACAAAAATGGCAGAAAGGAAATAAGAAAAGAACTCATCATCATTAACAGAGGAAATGAAGAAGAGTAACTCTACTCCAAACAACACAAGATAAAATTAAGCTCAATTGATTATATCCCTTGAAATTAACTTGTTCATCTCCCTTGAAATTCTTCAGAAAATATGGGAGAACCCATCACTAATAACCCTGAATCATCACTGATATTAACGCTACCCATCTCACCCTTATTATTTCCATTATCATCATCATCATCATCTTCAAGAGGGCGAAGATCAAGCTTTGTTGAAGCATCTTCAAGCTGCAAGCAAAGCAAACTCCAAGTTCCACAAAACATCTCCCATCGATGGCCTGTCCACCCCGTACTCCGCCAAACACTTTTCTGCAGCTTCGACGTACTTCATCAATCACTCTGAACTAATTGTACCCGTAAGATGGGGATCGATGATCTTAACAATAAGCCCCTTCCGGTTTTGTGCCATTATAATATTTGTTGTTTTCACATCCCGGTGAATTATTCCCTGGGATGCGCCAGTGTGGAGGTAGTGTAGTGTAGACCCCGGGCCGCCCCGATGCAAATATAAAGTCTTTGTCGCCACATCAGCAGTGGCAGAAGGTGGCGGTGGCGGTGGCGGTGGCAGAGCTTCGAGAGCATTTGAATTTCCGTTTCGAATTCGTTGATTCCTTGCGAGGAGCTTGGATTTCCGCGCTTGATTGCAAGTTTCGTTCCGTTTCCCAACTCCCCGAGATACACTTTCCCAAACCCTCCGACACCAATCACCATGCTTTCGTCGAAATTCTTCGTGGCTTCACGTAATTCGGTGAGGGTGAAGAATTTCCCCAATCCAATCCCTGAGGAAGTGAAACTTGAATTGCTTCTCTTAGTTTTGTTCGACGTCAAAGTGCCACAATGGCTTGCATTTAGAGGAAGCAACCATGAAGAGAAGCTCTTTTGATTCCACCCTTGAGACCTTTTTCTCCTTTTTGCCATCACAGTTATGAACAAAACCATCAATGTTACCCCCATAGCCAACCCCAAAACTTCAACTATTTCTATTTTACTTGGTTTCGATCCGAGTCCTTTATGTTGCCTTCTAGAGGAAAACAAGCCATCCAAGCTTCCGTCTTCGCTGCTCATTTTCATGATCTCCAGATATTTCACAGGCACGACTAACCAAACCGTTCACTTCTCCGACTGGGTAAACTGTAGAGGCTAAATCGGAGATGAGATCATCAGGAACAAAGATGAACTCGATAGCGTTTATAAATGAGCACGAGTTCTTCAATGGGGAAAATTTTAAGATAATCTATCCGATTTGACGTTTATAAGGTACTCTTTGAATACAAGTGTGGTGTTATCTTGCACCGAGAAATCATGCAACAAGATGGTGTTATCTGTGGTGACAGTAAAAACTGCAGTTGTTAGGTTATAGTTTGGGTGGGGAAGGGGATAAAAATAGAGACGGAGAAAATGGCAGCCCTGCTTGAAGACTAGAAACCGATACATTGACTTATCATCAAGTAAGGTGCTTCTGGGTGATCCGCAGTTGATGAGTTAATTATCGGAGGGTGTAAACTCCCAAAACGGGGAGGGATAATGATCTCCTTTCACAACAGAAGTCTTCCTGAAGATAAACGAAAACAGAAAGAGAAACAGAAATGGAAAAAAGAAAAGGTGTTTCAGCTTAGTTTCCATTTCGGTCAGATATGTTTGGAAACTTTCAAAGTAGATAAGCCAAAAGCAGCAATGGGAGAGAGTTTTGTTTTTCTTAGGCTTCGAAGAAGAGATATGCACGGGGAAAGAGAGAGAGAAAGTTGAGGGCAGGTATGGGTAGGACGTGCAAGCTTGTATGGAATAAAATTATGGAGGTGGTGGATAGGCATAATGATTAGAGTATGAATTTAGAAATTTGTTTAGGGACAAGGGGGGGAGGGGCGCGGGAAGAGACCAATTTGTCATATAAAAAGATATGGCTATGTTCATTAAGAGCTCGAAACCCGGCTTGTCAAGAGCTCAAATTTGGCTGTTAGGATTCGGTTTGGACTCATTCATTCATAAATATAAACTATTTTACTACTTGTATAATTAAATTGAAGTACCTAATCTGCCCTAGTAATAGATACTTCCTCGCTTTTTTTTTTTAGCATCTTTCCAGAAATTTAGTAATTCTAATTAATTAATCTACCAAATATTCTTATTTGGTATTAACCATTCAAAATCAAGAAGCAAAGAAAAGGGAGAGTTCACCTCAAACATCCATGGCCAACGCTGCTACTACGGTAGGTTTTGAGGATAGATTAGAGTGTCACTCAGTCGTAGTTGAGAGGGCTTCAGTGTAAATTTTCTTCCAAGAGTAGTACTGGAGAACAAAGTTTCAAATTGTAAATACCATATCGAATCTAATACACTAAAAGAAAAAAAAAAATATCTAACAAAATTGAGAAGAAAAATAAACAGAGTATATACAGTCTCATCGTTGGTTTGCTCGAGAAAATATGGAACAACGAAAGAACGGTTTACTATAACACAACGGTCAGCCCTAGGTCCATTTGCCTTAAGTTGTGTTCGGTTATTAACACAAGGATTTGTCAAGGAAAAGCAGTGGAAAGAACATAATCTTGATAGGCAGATCATTTTCAAAGCATACAGGCAATTTTTTTTCTCCTCACTTCTATCACAAAAAAGAACCTTGTACCGAACATAAGACAAAATCTTGAGAAAGAGCAAATATTGGGGTGCATAAGATCTTCCAAATAAGTGAAACAATGAAAAACTAATTAAAGGGGGTTTTGGTATGAAGAATAGTCAAGTTATCCCTTTGCACATCAAAAAAGCGAAGATCCACAACAGCGGATCAAAGACTATCAAATAGCCTATAAACGAGGGCAACAATTATACAATTTAATAAGATAAACAGTAAAATTGTACAGTTTCTGTTATTGTAGTCTGCAGCTTTGTTCTTCTGCTCTCATGTAAGCAAATGCTGTTTTTATTCTCTACAAGATTCAAAATGAGACGATATACTAATTAAGTACAACAATGCAGAACGAATCATGATAACTTGTAACACTAGCCCAAATTCGAAGTTTTACTTCTTGTTTATGATGATACAATCAAGGATATAATTTTTAATTTGTAACCGATATGTGTAGAAGCATAAAGCAACTAATAAAATGATATTACCATCACTAATTCATTTGGTAGAGTTTTGGTGCATAACAATAAGTTCCATTTTGGTGCATATCACATGTTGATATGAAGGACAGAGACCATAAAATATTTCGGGAAAATAAATCTTTCTCCTACATTTCAACATGTGAATAGCGTCTTCACCAAAATGATGCATAATGTTATTTACTTTTTGATATATATATATATATANNTAAAAAAAAAAAAACTTTAATTTTACATTTAAAATTATTTGTTTTTTTTTTTTTTTTAACCAACCGTGAAGTACCCTCGATATATATTAATCCTCACACTGTTCACCCTTAACGTTTTGCTTAATCCGCATGATCGAGAAGTAGCTATGATATGTATTCAATTGCATCTACTACTCTTTAAGTACCCAGAAAAATCGAAAACAAGAAGTTTCATATATATATTATTTACCTTTCGAGGTGAATATGGAACAATCGGGAATTTTTCTTGGTCTACCGCGTTTCCTCTTTACATTAGTCGGCGTTGCAGCTTCACAGAGTTTGGTACTAGATGCCTCTCCTATCTCATTCTCGGTCTCGTATCCTGCTTATATATGTTTATACGGCACAATATATGATCGTAAATCCAGACCCAAAAGAAGGGAAAGTTAAGAGCACAAAACCGAGTTCTAGTATAGAATTTGACTTTGTTTGCGCAATTTCAGTATACGATTATCGGTACATGAATTATTATTTTTTCTTCTATTATAAAAAAATATTTGCTGAAGTGAAAACAGAGTTTTTTTTATCGGTTTACCATATTTTCTCCTCTCATTGTGTGTCGTAGCTTCACAGTGTCGCTCAGTATCCCATACACTCTCGCTTTTGATCTCGTCTTCTGCAAATCGAAAAAGATGCAATACAATCTAGAATCATTAATTAGAAATGAGCTTCTTGGTAATTTCTACACAAGCCATATGTAGTGAACATACCTAAATCATGTTCAAGAGATAACGGATTTTGCGAATCTTCGCTTTGATGCACATTAACTCTCTCTAACCCATCCTTATTGTAAACCCTCACATCGAAACACGTTTTCCCGTATTGTGTAAAGATCAAAAACTCGGAATCTCTCAAAGAGTGAGCCTTGAAAAACTGATGCCACCCGTCTTTTACAAAAACTCCATTCCCGTCCTTTCGTATTTTCACGGGCCAACAATCACCAGAAGGGCCTCTCAGAGTTGCTTGCCCTGGTACGTTTCGTTCGATATGCTTGACAAATTTCGGAGGGATTCGCTAAAACGTATTAAAAATGAAATATCAGAAGACTGGGCAATTACAAAGTAACGACCAAAGGCAATTAAATATAGGCTAATAGTATTCATCTTTATACTCGATTCTACTCAACCGACGATACAATTGCAGGATTTGTTATTTCATTCCAAACATGATACGATTGTACTTAGGGTGCCTTGGCAAAAAAATTAACACGCCGTTATAAAATGAAATTAGTCTCGTTCTGGAAAGGAATCGAATGTCGTTTTCTTGGGGCTCGTACTCGTATTTGAAAAATGGCCTCAAGTTTCTATGTTGATTTTCATTCTGCAATTTAGCTATGGTATGTTTGGAGCAAGGTTTGTCGTGAAAATTGAAACATAAAACGAAATTACCTTCGCAAAACGTAAGAGGAAATATATACCAGACAATATGGCCTATATGCATCGTAAAATATTTAAATTATTCTTGTATTAAGCCTAAATTTCGGGTGCCCCTACTGGTGAGTGAGTGCATCGTTGATGTAAATTAAATAACACAGTCGTAATTGTACTCAACATTATCGAGTGACTGAATAAAAATTCTCAACAAAGAATGGATACCAAAAAATAAAATTACTTTAAACAAATGCATGTAAATCATATACTTTCAGAGAACTATGAAGAAAAATCAAATGAAGCAGAAATATATAACCAACTGTTTTGAAGCTGAGGCATTTCGGAGAATGACTTTGAAGAAGCTGGGCCGTTGCTTCATGAATACAACAGAGAGATAGAGAGAGAGAGAGAGAGAGAGAGAGTTTTGATTTTTAAGATATGTGACAATTTATCTCTACAAAAATGAAATATCCGAGAAAAAAAGAAAATAGGAAAAAAAATAAATTCAAAATTTGTCTACTTTGTGGATAAAGTGGTAACAGATTTCTAGCAAAGGCGTCTGACAGTTGCAACATGGTGAGTCATAAATAGTTTTGACCACAAAAGAAAAAAATAATAATAATAAGGCTAAATTACATCATAATTACTTGCAAAAGTTATTTTAAAATTTTATGTGTCAGTATTTTTATATTTTCTTTATTTTCACCAATTATATTTCATATTTATTATTAAAAAAATTGTCAGAGTACTTTACCAATATAAACTTTCTTGACATGTATACGTATCAACAAATAACATTTTGGATATTATTAAAAGATATAATCTAAACAATTTCCTATGTAATAATAGAAAATTACACATTATAATGGAGGGCTTGGCAAAAAAAAAAAATAGATATACCAACAGTAATTGGTCCAAGTAGAAGAGGATTGGATCGCTTTAGTTGAGGTAGTGAGTTCGAATTTCAATTGATACACTAACCTTCTTAGAAAAGGTTCCTACTATGATGTCTGACCATATCTCAGAGGATTAGTCCTAGGTCGTCAAAAAGACTTGAAAATACCTTCGGAAACCAAAAAAATAAAATAAAATGACTTTATGTGAATCACGTTAATTAAACTTAAAAATTAAATGTGAAAATTAGGGTCGAGCAAAACTTTACCATTTTCAGTGGCAATACAATTTATTATCGGTACAGTTACAACTACTACCGGTAGTTTTTTTTTTTTTTTTACAACAAGAAATGGTCACTACTATTGGTTTGGTTATCATTAAATGTGTTGTTATTACTGATAGTATCATTAGTAGACAAATTCTATTATTTAATATTATTATTTATTTTCATATTTCTAAATATACTATGTGTTCTTATAATCATGACACCAAATATCTAATTAAATTTGACAATGATATTTTATTGCTCCAAATAAATTAGTAAAATTAAAAAATCAAACATATTTTCTCTTTATTTACCTATGTTTATTGTCGTTTTGATTATATCATAATAAAAATATTTTACTTAACTTTTATTATAGTGTTTTTATTATTTTTCTATGTTAATAACTGAAAAAGCAGCATCTACTGTCATTCAAATATTTTTAAAGTATATCTAAATCCTTCAACTCTATTTTTCTTTTTTGCTAATTTTTGTAATATATGAAAATTTTCGAAATTGATATTGGTAATTTTTAAAATCCTAATTTGAATTTATATAAGATATCTTCATGCATGTCTCTATTGTAACTTCTGTATCATAGGTTCATCTGTCTGAAAACATCACTGAAAACAGAAATAAGATTGCGTATACGAAAATTTTGTGCATTGTATCATTCATATATAAAATTTTCGAAATATGATAGGATGTTAGTACCATAGTATGGTAACATGATTTAGTTAATACGATCGGTACTTTTTTAGTCGTTACATGATAATCAATCTCTAAATACTATATTATATGGTATAGTAAATAATAATATTTAATTTTCTACCATTATGTGCTAACTCTGGGGAAAATAAGTTCGTTGAGACGGAGATTAAAATATCCAATAAAATATCTAAAAGAAAGATCTAAATATAAATATAATAATAAATATCTAAAAGGAAATAAATAATATCTACAAAAATATCTCATCCTTATCCAAAAGTACACTACATACATAAAATCCATTGAAGCGAGCCTCTTTTCTATCCACACCTACAACTTTTGCAGCAGATCAGCATCCACAGAGAGAGAGAGAGAGAGAGAGATGATGGGATCAGTGGGTCTGCCTTCACCATCACCAAGTGCGATTTCACCAATTTGTTGTTCATTGGGAAAAAAAGTTACATTGCCAAAGCTTGAGCCTTTTAGTAGGAGCAAGTTTGAGAGAGTTGTTAAAGACCCTCCTTTGATTCAAAAATCAGAAAATGAAATTGCAGGTATGTTCATAATATCGTTTCAATTTCTCTTTTTCATGTTCATAAATTTTACAAACACCTAAGTGTTGATATTTCGCCAATCGATTACATGATCTAATTACATAGATGTCCTTGTGTGTATCATTTTCCATATTTTTTTTTCAAGTTTTGTTTGATGTGCTTTGGAAGGAGAGGGTGCCTAACTAATTATATAAGTTGTTTAGATTTATTATATTTGTTGATGTGGGAACACTCACCTCACTTTGAGGGTCAAATCTCCGAAATTAGCAGGTTGAGTCGATAATAATTTTTAATTTTAATTAAACAAATAGGCATTTTTAGCTCTGATACTATATTAGATAGCGCATTGTTCTGGAAAATGGTTCACGTACCATAAGTACAAGTACTTGTGTTGTTTTGGGATATCGAAATTGTACAAAACACAGTATTTTGTTTTGAGACGGTTTATGTTCATAAATACGTAATCAATAATTTTGGTTCAATATAACCAGAATAAAACTCTTATCCTAAACTTGAAACTAGAGGTGTGCGATTTTAATAAACTTGAAACTCGATCGGTTGTGATCCTGTCATAAATCATAAAAACTAAACCTTGTACCTGCAACTCATAGTTGCAAAATTTTAAGGTCACGTAGCTGAATTCGGTGTTTGTACCAAAGTACCTGGTTTCCGTAATTGTAATTAAAACTGCCTTGAATCAACTTTAAAATGTTCAGAAAATGTTGCGTTACAACACTGGAGGAATATGGCAAAGAGAAGTTCGAAAAATGTACGATAAGAAACTTGAGGGGAACCAAAAATGGTAAAATGCAAACAATTTTTGGGTCCCCAATTTGGATAACAAGTCGTGCGTCTTGTTCGTTGGGACATTACAGGTCAGCATGCTAAGTTTCACGCCATTTTGACTATGTTCCGGCCCGAGTTCAGCATGGTTTTTCCACAGTCTAGCATTCACTAGTAGCTCAAAGGCTATGCAATCTGCATCATCAAATTGAAATCTTAGATCTTTTACTATTTATGCTCTGATCTTGTGATGTGAAAAACTAATTTTTCTAATTGAGAATATATATTCTTTGCCATTTTCACATCAGATTATTGCTCAACCCTCGATGGAGACCGTTCCTATAGCTGTTGGAGAGCCTACTTTGAACTCAAAGATCTTGAAGTAAGTTTATGAATTTTGTCATATCGATATCTTAAATTATGCGCAGTGGATTTGTTTGGTCGTAGCTTTAAGCAAAAGTACTAGCTTTTTTCCAGCCTTAAAAGAAAACTAAACGCTTTCAACTTAAAGCTTCTAGCTTTAAAGAACAGTAA
This sequence comes from Embelia ribes, assembly GCA_001753735.1. Taxonomy (NCBI): domain Eukaryota; kingdom Viridiplantae; phylum Streptophyta; class Magnoliopsida; order Ericales; family Primulaceae; genus Embelia; species Embelia ribes. The sequence goes on from MKEJ01105014.1 coordinate 14,285, forward strand.
CAAATAGTCGAACTTCTAAGTAAACTAGCAGAAAATATTGAGATTAGAAGCTGCAAGTGAACATCCGCGACACTTGAAATAATTTAAATTTCCGTGGTTGATTTTCTTTTTCTCTTTTGTTATAGAAAGAATCTCCGAAAGAAGAGGTGGAAAAGCTAATAATCCAAGCAGGCGGAGTAAAATCCCTCATAAGTTGCATGCACGGAATTTCAGCTATTCACAAAGCGAAAAAGGAAACAATTGAACTCAACAAGTTTCAAACGAACGAAGAGAAGATTATGGAGACGCCCCTTCACATGCCCGATGGGTTACCAAAATCACAACAAGAGCTCGAAGACGAAGAGAAGGCTAAAATGCCAGATTCGCCGTACACCAGAATGCTCAGAGCTATCGGGGGGTTCCCCAATTGGTACTCCCCTGCATCCGATCACGAAAATGTTCGATACACATGAAAAGTTTTACCTATACGAAGCTATGAATTATATTGCTCGACGGTTGTATCATATATATGTTTTGTGTATGTCTTGTGAAGGTGCTTCATGTTTGTTATTTGTGAGATTTTGGTGAATATGTGTACCTATGTATATGAAGGTGTATTAGTTTTAGCTCTTAGCTTTGAAGAATAAGAATTCATTAAGTTTACAATCATATCAAAATTATTTAGAAATGTATCAAAATTAACTAAAATTAGTCTTATAATTTTTTTTTCTTTTTTTTTTTTACTGATCATTTCCTACAACCCATTGTTGCCTAAAATGAGACTTTGCCCATTGCCCATTTTAGGCCTCAAGTGTACTAATTCTGTTAGTGCTAAACAAACTAAATTAAGATAAGACCTTCCCTAAATTTTTCTCCAGAAATTTTCTTGTTCTCCAATAATTCCTATGGCTTGAAATTAGTTTCCACAATTTTAGGGTCCTAAAAATTTGGAAAAATTGCCTACCACCTTTCAAAATTTCCCTCCATATAATGATGCCCTCCATCAACCTAATAATTTCTATAAGCAGCCTTGGGCCTCACCAAGGTGGTCTTCCTATGGCTCCCCTTCTAAGCACCCAGGCCTTCGGCTGCTTCCTTCTTTTTTCCGTCGTTCTGTCCTCCGTCACCTCCCATGACATCCCGCAACCACCCGAGAGCCAACCCCCGGAGCCCCTGGAGGTTGAATATCAAGTTGAACTCCATAAGAAATTCGCAAATGCAAGGCTCAAGAGGGCCTATCGAGGCCTACAAGCCTTGAAAAGGTCCATTTTCTCCGACCCGTATAACATGACGGCTAACTGGGTTGGTGCAGACGTCTGTTCGTACACCGGGGTGTTTTGCGCCCCGGCTCTGGATGACCCGAATGTTAGCGTTGTTGCGGGCGTTGATCTCAATGGCGGAGACATCGCGGGCGACTTCCCGGAAGAACTTGGCCTTTTGAATGACGTGGCGTTGTTCCACCTTAACTCCAATAGGTTTTGCGGGGTCCTCCCGGATTCCATTAAGAACCTAGCTTCGCTACGGGAGCTAGATGTTAGCAACAATAGGTTAGTGGGCCCGTTCCCCAAGGTCGTGTTGGAACTTCCTAACTTGGTGTACCTCGATCTAAGGTTCAACGACTTCGAGGGGCCGTTGCCATCTCAGCTGTTCGAGAAGGAGATTGACGCTATTTTCTTGAACGACAACCGTTTCTCCTCGAAACTACCTGAGAACATTGGAAACTCTTCCATTTCGGTGATGGTGATTTCAAACAATAAATTCAGTGGGTGCATACCCGCGAGCATTGGGGACTTGAAGAACGTGGACGAGATCCTCTTCTCGAACAATAGCTTGGGAGGTTGTTTACCCAAGGGCTTTGGTAAGCTCGTGAATACAACTGTCGTAGATTTGAGCAACAACAACTTTGCCGGTGCCTTGCCGAAGGGCTTCGAGGGGTTGACAAGCGTCGAGGTTTTGGATCTTTCGAATAACAAGCTTACTTCCGGTATTGATAAGAAGATTTGTAGCTTGCCAAAGTTGAATAACCTCACAATTGCTAACAACTACTTGCCCAAAGTGGACAAAGAGTGCTATTCCCCTTCTTTAGTATTTGACGACGAAGAGAATTGCTTAGCAGATAGGCCTAAACAAAAGTCCAAGGATGTTTGTTCGGATGTTTTGCAAAAGCCTGTTGATTGTGCTAAGGAGTGCGGCAGCGGTGCCCCTGAACTGCCTCGTACTCGAGAACCTACCCCTTCATCGCCTGTCAAGACCCCTCCGACACCTAAACTTACCCCAACACCATCCGTTAAAGCCCCTCCGACACCTAAACCTACCCCAACACCATCCGTTGAAGTCCCTACACCTCCTAAACCGACACCACCACCTGTCGTTAAA
>MKEJ01105025.1:0-10811 GCA_001753735.1 Embelia ribes
AAATGGAACAAAAATAAGATGTTAGGTATTTGAAATGAATTTTCCCACAATGTTGATTCCTATTTAAGCCAACTTATATAATTTTTTCTAACACATGGATTTTCTTATCACTTGCAACAGAACTCTGCCTATTTCTTCTTTGTTTTACCACATTAATATTCTGGGCTTTTTTTTTTTTAACCGATGAACTAATGACCTCCTCATGGCATGCCCAAATCACATAAGATGACTTTCTTTCTTCTAATTCTCAATTGAAGCCATAGCTAACCTAGCATGGATCTTCTTTGTTTCTAATATTATCTTTCCTAGTATTCTTCCACATCCATATCAATATATGCATCTCTGATTCTCTGCTATGGTAATTTTCTAGAGGATGAAGATTTTATACCTACAGGTATGTAAAATTTTCCAACATACCTCAAGTCCCGATTTGACAAGTAGGAAAGTGGTTATCAATTCTGATTTTTATATGTTAGTATTGGTCTTTTCTCCCTTGCGTGTCAATTCCTGAATTGGGATATATAGGAAAATCCTACATATCTGTATATATAAAATCTCCATCCTTTTCTAGATGCTTCATCTTCTTTTTTAATTGCCCAATACTAACTTCCATACAATAAAATTGATCTTACAGCAGTCCTACAAAACTTCCCTTTTAACCTCAGGTGTATTCATCAAAGTGGCGAAGTTCCTAAAGTTGCAGTTATATCCATAACAAAAGTGGAAAACAGTACACAAATCTGCTCAGAGCAATTAAACAATTTGCAATTATCAAAATTTTGAATGAAAAAATATAGGGCATAAACTTACTACCAATCATCTCTGAGAAATAAAGGATTATAGCAGTGCCCCAGTATAAGAACAAATATCGGTTCAGATAAAAGTATTACCATAACACTTACAAGCAATTATCTACCAAAGAAATAACAAATAACGCGTAGAAGAATTGCTTCCTCCAGTAGTTGACAAAGAAAAACTAAGTCTGCATTCGATTATACACATACCCAACAACTCAGAAGCCGGCCCTTTATTGTTTCTAACAAGTTAATAAATTAATGTTACGATGTTTGTTGTATTCACCATACATGTATGCACAATCATGCCAAACTATCATAATGGGCTCTATGATAGCACAACTATCATACAGAGCCTTCTGCTTTATGGCTACACACGTCTTGAATTTTTTAACCAAACTACATATCCAATAAAAATTAGATTTCTACATCAGCCAGTGTTGTTAAAAGCTCTAGGCGCCCTTAAGGCGCCGAGGTCCTATATTGCCTGAGGCGCTAGGCGCCAACCAAGGCGCTTGCCCAAGTAACGCAAGGCGCTAATTATTTACTTAACAAAATTTCACAATCTCATTACATTCTTAGCTTCTTCTTGCGTTTTAGGTGTGGGGAATTGGTGGTAGTGTTGTAATATGTGACATGTAGCCTTATTTTTATATAGTTTACACTTTTGATAATTTCCTTGATAAGTAATAACAAGTGACAATCATAATATGTTGTATCATAAAACTCACATATATACAAATATAGAACAAAGAAATAGAAAAATAACATGACGTGAGTGAGGTGCTTGCATTAGAGCCTTAGGCGCCAAAGCGTTAGGTCAAGGCTCTCGCCTAGGCATGGCTTAATGACGCTGGCCTTGACTGTTATAAGTGGCCTTGGTCTTGCCCCACCTCGCTCAAGAGCCTAGGCGAGCCCTTGGAGAGCTTTTAATAGCACTGCTACTCTCTATTGTGTGCTCGCATCTACCCAATTTGTACTATTGGACTTCCTTGCATTCCTAAATTGTCTCCCTTTGTGGCTGCACCTTATAGAGATAAAAGTCATTGGTGGATGTGTTTTACTTCGATGAAGGGATGGTGGAGCGGAGGATTTGGATATGGACTATGGATCGGGGTCTTAGTTGCTTCAGGATTTTCTGTTGTTCCAGTACCTTCTGCTGTGTGGAAGAATGAGTTTCGTCTTTGTGGGGACCGCTCAAGTAAGGTATTCTTGATTCTTCACCAATTCATAAAGGGCCATAATCCTTTTTCACAAATTTTGTTTTATTATTGCGAACTTCCATTATTTGTTTGTTGATAGACATGATTAATGATTTGTACAGTAGCTTCTGTTAGTGAACTTCAACTACAGTAGCTTCGGACAGTGAACTTGAACTAAAAGAAACTGCTACAAACTGGTTTTGTGTGTTCTAAGTTGACTCTTATTGGCCATTTATACTCTCTGTCCCGATATGGTAGTCACTCTATCCATGTCCCAAACCTTTAGTCCACTTCTAAAATTAGTTTGTAATTGCCCATATTTGATATGCTTTGTATTCTTCAATGTTCCCACTTGCAATATTCTATCAGGGGTAGATTTGGAAACTAATGCTACAATTTAATGCATACAAACTCATTTATTGATGTCTTTTAAATAAGTTGGGTTTTCTTAAGAGACTAAAATATTGGGACGGGGAGTAATATTATTGCAATGGGCTAACATGCTCACAAGTCATACGAATAGTGAAGGGGAGGGACATTGAGATATTGCCACTTCGATTAATAGCCTAGCCAACACCTATTGACTGTTAGTTGCAGTCAAGTGGGTCTCATTGAGCCAACCTGTTGCTTTCTGTTAAGATTTTTCCTAAGACCAATCATCAGGACCATTCATGTTTTAGGAATGAATAAAAATTTATTGGCCAACTGTAATGCTTGTGATGAAGATGAGTGCATAAGCATTTGTTTGCAGAAGGTTATTCAGTCGAGCACTCCTGTCGAAGAATAAAAACATGATTACCCCTTTGTATGTGTTATCAACGTTACATTCTAAATGCATGCCAAGTGGTAGTGTGTGGCTTCTGTTTTGCAAGCTGTATATATGTGCATCATGGCTTCTGTTTTTCACTTGTATAAATTGCTATGCTGGTTTCTTTCTCCCTTTTAATTCTGCACTTCCGTTTTACGTGGAATTAAATGTTTATGATTTGTGTTTTGTGATGTTTACAACCAATGACATGGCTGTTTACCATTAGTGGAAAATGAGACATGTCCCTACTGCATATATGGCTTTCAGTACATGTTGGACCTCATAGCGAAATCAATTTTTACTTATTTCCTGGAACTTTTCTCCATGCATCTTTGCATTAAAGAAAATCGAAACATAGAAGGTGTTTAAATTTGCAGGATGACAGCCGAGAGCTTGCATCCACATTATTTCCATGCTTGTGTTCCTTGTTGAAGAGGAAGAAAGATCATGGTAATTCTGTTCACTCTTCTTTAAGTTTACCGAGCAATTCTATTATTGACAAAGTAAAAGAAAATGCATGAGTAAGCCCCTTACTAAGGCCTAGTTTGGAAATGCTGATGCTAATCAAAATCTGCTTCTCAAAGCTTATTTTAAAAGTTGATTCTTAAGGCGGGTATGATGGTAGTATTTTGTGAAAAATATTTAAAAGTTGCTTTGATAAGTAGTGTGATGTTTGATAAATTGATTCTTTTATTATAAAAAAAGGCAAAAGTAGGTATGTCTTGGGAATGGATAAAATATAATTCAGGTTATTGCAGTAATTAATTAATGATAAGAAAAGTTGAAGTAACTTTAAAAGCAACCCTCGGTTGCTTCCAAAAGCACCCTTAAAAAAGCAGCAATAGATTCTAAAGGCATGTGCTTTAACATTTTACCAAATACTACTGTCTATAGCTTCTAAGAAAAAGCAGAAGCAGCTCAATAATAACCACCACAAACTGGGCCCAAGTAGATACAATATAAAATTCTTGTGGATTAAAGTTTGAATGATCTATTAATTGTAAGAATGATGTTATCGGTATATAAGTTTGATGGAGTATGCTATTAGAGGGAATGAGAAAGGGGGAAAATGAGAGAAAAAATAAGAGAGAGTAGAGGAAGCCAAAAGCAATTCTTTATTCTCAATAATCAATTATAATTTTCTAACAAATATTCATAAGCAACATGTATATAGGGGAAGAAAGCCTTTATCTAGAAAAGGAAGTAAAATATACTCATTGAATAAAAGGAGATAACGATCTAGCATAGTTGAACTTCATTATGAATAGAAGACTAACTTATGAAATTAAATAAAAATAACTCTTAATAGATATCTCAGATTTAGTCTTTTTCATCTTCATCGTTCTCCTTGGCTGAGTAAAGCTGACCTATCCCGGATCAAAACAAGTGCGAAATCCACAATCGCTTTATCAGTGCTACTCCCTGAGGCTCTTCAAAAGCACAAGATACACCCATTCTTTGTGACTGAGAACATCGCCTTCAAAATCCAAAATACATAATCATTTATTCTCTCATGTGCCAAACGAAATGTAAATCCAAAATCCTCACGATTAAGTTCAAAAACGACATTTGTAACTCAAATTCCATTACTACTTCAAAATTTTAGAGAGAGAAGCTCTCAAATGGCAATTTAGGCTTGCCTAAGTCTATGCTTTCTCTTTGCTGGTTCCTTTGGTTTTTCTCCCTTTTGATACAATGTCACGATGATTCATCATTAATTTACTGATTGTGATGTTATATCATTGGGTTTCTTGTTCGTTTGGTTATTGTAGTTTTATACTTCCTTTGTTCATCTGAGTTCTTTGTGAGTTTTCTGTGATGTCTCCTATCTGGGTTGGAAAGCCAAAACTCCTAGAAATTAGTTGAAGAAAAGGGTGGAATATAGCATTCATAAGGTGATGGATTTGTCCTTGGTGGTATTTGATGGGCCTCTCATTAATGAAGATGATGGTGGTGGTGGTGTGGAGCCATTGAATGTTCTTTTGCCACTTGAGGCTGATCATAAAGCTTGTGATGGACTTAATGCGTTGGATAATGTGTCCTTATTTGACGAATATGGTGGAAGCCGTGACTATGAAGTTCCCTAGTTTGCAAGAGGCAACAAGAGCTTGAGAGAAGACAAGATCATTGAGGAATCGCATCTCTGAATTTTTGGAGCCATTCACATTTCAAAAAGGTGTTGATATTGGTAAGGATTTGACTTTAAAAGCCTTCATGATACCATGCACGAGGCAGAATCAAATCTTGTTTTAACTATGAAAAGAATAGTATCGTCTCTCATGCGCACGTGTCAAAGATAGGGGAAATTAATATTCTTTATTTTGCCTAAGAAGATAGGATAGGTGCGGATAGTCCTAATACGGAAATAAGTCCTCTTTGGTCTGGAGTGGTTAAAAGGTAAGTCTAACTTGGGTAGTGCCACGGCGTCCTTAAAACTAAATTATATTCCTCATATCAAGAACGAAGATGTTCTTATTATTGAATTGAGTTCGGGAATGCAAGATTTGGGCTGTTCGGCCAGATGTGCAGTGGGCTATTTAATTGGGGCAAGGTTACCCATTGACGTGATTAAAAAAAAAATTAAAAAAATGCATAATTTGTAGGCAAATAAGGCTCCGTGGACTTGTGTGCAACTTCTCATGTGTTCTACTTCTTTAAATTTGACACTTTTGAGCATATAGATGTTCTTATTGATAGAGGCCCGTGGTATTTGGCTGGAAGAACTCTCATTTTAAAGAAGTGGCACTATATGCTGACCCTTGCTAGAGATCTTACTAAAATACCTATATGGGTTAAATTGTCAATTTACCTTATGAGCATTGGAATGTTCAATCCTTGAGTGAGGTTGCTCGTGCATTGGGACGTCCATTATATGTGGATAATGCCACTTAATCCATGCAAAGTGTCTCTTTTGCCCGAGTTTCTATTGAAGTTGAGGTAGTTTCAATCCTCTGAAGGTACTGGTCAAGAGAAATGGTTAGATGATTGAAGTGTCTATTGATATTAGTGGTTTCCTTACTCATGCACACATTGTAAGGTGTTTAGTCGCTTTTGGGACAAATGTTCTCATAATGTGAAGCATAAGCCTGCCCCGAATCCTATGCCCAACCAAATTGAAGAACTTAATGAATGAGATCAAATGAAGGATAAAAGAAAAAATGGTAACGATTGGCAAGCTCAAGTTGTCAACATGGAGAAGAAAAGTGCAAGTTGAGATACGTTTGCAGCGAAAAAATCTGCAGCGAAATAAAAGTAATTCCTAATAGATATCTCAAATTTAGTCTTCTACATCTGCACCAAAAAAATCTGCAGCTGCCCTTCACCACCAAAAGATACGTTTCCAGAATAAAGATATATGGTATCAACAAAATTGTCGGCATAACAAGAGTAGAAATTGTAGTCTGGTTGTTTTCAAATGTCTCTGCTTCTGTTTCTGGTTGAGTCTTTGAAAAACAGTATTTTAATATTATATTCTGCAACAACTTTAAGCTAGTAGTCTTTGGTGAAAGGTTTTATTACTTGTTTAAAGTTATTTTTCCTAATCAAAATGAACAATAGGTGAAAATAGATCCTTATGCTACCAGGGTCCAGGATGACCCTATTTAATTGTAATACTTTATTTCCTCTTAATTGTCCAAGAGCATTGCCTTCTTGTGCAAACGTCGGGTCTCACAAGCAGACACTTGAGAAGTGTTGCATTTTATGGTCCTCGTGTCCAACACACACCCCTTGGACTGTTAAACCATGCATAGAGTTGCAGGAACAAACATGTATCTGTAACACTGTCCTCCCATCCCTTCGGTATTGCTACACTTTTAAGTACTTGGTGACGAGCCTTAGGTGGTTGAACACAATTAATGGTTATAATAACACTATTAATTCAGGTAGTATATGGAGTGATCAGAACTGAATTGATCATTTACAGGTATAGATGTGAAATATTTTGGTTATTTATTCTTGTTATTCCCATGTACTTGATGATATATCCAATCTTTCTGCGTCATCAATGTTTATTATATCTTACCACTCACTTGCAGGTCGAGCTGAGGCTTTGCTCATTGCTGCTTACGGCAAAGGCCTGAAGTTGAGCACCAATCGTTCAGTCATGTCAGAAGAACTATCATCACATCATGGAAAGGATTAATTGACTGGAAGAGGGTTACTTGAATAGGTTGTTAAATCTGTCACTGCGAGGTGTTACTTCTTTTGCTTCCTATACCTTCGTGGATATGGGCACGACTGCTGCTGTTGCCTTGTAGAATCTTTTCAGTGGTTAGGATTTATTCAAAGATTACTTCTTGTAAAACCTCTTAAGAGGAGAAGTAACCAAAATTTTAGTAGTCTAATAAATAGTGATTGATTTTATTCTATGTTGGGAAGCAATGAAAAATCGCAATTCTACGTCGACGAATTATGAGATGTTTCCTTGGGTTAAATTACTCCATGTGAAATTATGTTGGAGAAATAACCAGTTTGATTTGTATTTGCATCCTTGTTTTTGCAATTTACTTTATTTGTTATCCAAATCATCAAACCATGTTCACTTAAGTAGGATTGGCAATGAGCCGTGCTGTTCGAGTTTAGCTCAATATACATACAGCCTGAGTTCGGTTCGAAAATAGATGAGTTGAACTCGAGCTCAATTTTGAATTTCATAGTACCAACGAGCCGAGCTTGAGCATAGAATAATTTGGCTGGCTAGGCTTGCAAGCGACTCGATATAAGTGGAATAAATAATATATATATAAATTTACTATAAAAGTGTAAAGATTATCTAAAATATTTTTTATTTTACAATTCAAAAATATTATTTATTGTTACAAAATTATAATTATTTTAATTGATAATTTGGACAATAAAGGATAATGCATTTATCAAAACACATATAGGGATAATTATAACAATTGTCTCCATTGTTCCAATGGTAATTATTTTTGGTTCGCACAATTTCATTTACTACAGTAATAATTCTCATAGTTTGGAAAATTGTTAAACGTGACTCCAAAGTTAAAAAAAATTGATATATTTAGTAACATTTATAGTTTTTGCACATGTTTAAAACGTTACAGTATTGAAAATAAGAAAAAATATTAATATTAAACATCATGAAAAACTAACTTAAAATAAAATAACATATAAGTAATTTCATATATTTCTATTATTTACAAATGATTTTGAGTTAAAAAAAAAGAGAGAGATAATTTTAATAATCATAAAAATAAGATATAAAAGCCAAAATTTTATTCTCAAATTTACCTTATTTTTAATTAAATATTTCTCAAATTCTCATACCCAATGTAACTCCCACTGTAGGTCAACAAACTCGTGCCTTCGGATCATCAATGCCGCTCCAAAAATGCAAATTGGCGAAATTTTGATGAATTCGTATCCAAATCACGCACCTGTAACTCTCAGCTTAGGCCAATCCGTGAACTATATGAAAAATGGAGCGAATTGACAATATTTCAAAGTTTGAACTCCCAACCAAACTTGCCGTGCATACTATGCGTGCTACTTTTACGTGGGCGCCCAGGTGTCAGATTCTTCAACCATCTTTTTATCACTTTATTATTTATTTCATTATTTTAGCAATTTCTTAAAAGTGAATAATTTTTTCCTTTTCACATTACTATAATGTTAAATAGTAATATGTTTACGATAAACAAATTTTATATAATCATTCTATACGTTTATGGTCAAATTCTGTAACATATTTTTAAAATATAAATATATTAGTTATAAATTATGTTTCATCAAATTTTCGTTTTTGATGCATTTGCTATTTTTTTTTTCAAAATATTTATACTTAGTAAGTGCTATCTATATAAATATATAATAAATTATATGTAATACAAACTTTCATCATATCATTTATTTTAGTAAATATTTAAATATTAAAATAATAAAAATTTATCAAAAAAAAAAAAATAAGGCACTCTCGGAATACTTCCGAATTCGAAGCTTTGAAAATATAACGCTCTCACACTCATGCATCCGCTCAACATTGTGGTGACTTAGCTCCCATTTTCAAGTGTAACTAAGTAACAATTACTATAAGCATTAGTAAAAATTTAAATTAAAAGCCATGTGAAGAGATGCTCAAAATGACTGTAAAAGAGATTACTTAATCTATTTTCAATATGAAATTTGGATTGTTAGAAGGAAATAAGCTCATCAGCATAGTAATTCGACTTTCACAATTGCAATAGGAGAAAATGTTTGAGATTATGCTTTGACTAAATTTAATATATTAAGAAATTTTTTTGATTAAAAAAATATAATATGTTTATTATTTGTTATGTTATTAATAGTATGTAGCTCTTCGGTTGCACGGGTTATATGAAGAATGTCTTACTTTTAAATTGTTAGTTTTATATCTGTCTTAATTGTTTGGTATAGTGGTATTTAGGAGTTGGGACGAATAAGTTTAATTAAATATTTTCAATGCAGGAAATAAATAAGTTTATTTGTTTTAGAAATACGGAACTAAAAATTTTAATTACTTTAATTTTAATTTATCCTTAATAAGTTTATGTTTAATTTTGTTTAGAGAAATTATATGATGGTAATATTTTTTAATAAAATAATATAATTCAATAAGTTGGAATTTTTCCAAAAAGTTTAACGTTAATGGAGTTCTATAATATTTATTATTTAAAAACTAGGGGCACATGTCAATTGGTTGTACAAATATTTGTAAAAAATAGAGCAAAAATAGTTGAATGAATAACTTTTATATAATTTTCCAACATAAATAATTTTTTTTAATTATAATATTCATCATTTTATTCCCATGCTTAGAATTAGTTTCTGTATATATTTTATATATTTCCAATAAGATTAGTTTTGGATAAATTTTGTTATAGTAGTATTTGTAAATAAAATAATTTATTTTTAATCAATTTTATTTTTCAAATAAATTTACTTTTAGCAAAATTTTATTATGATAATGTTTTTTAGAAATCCTAAATTTATGGGATATGAGACAAGATTATGTGAACGTATATCGCAATTAGAGCGGAAGTAACAGAAGACACAATATTTATAACAATCAATACCTAATTATGCTATGAATTCAGGTTGTCCCTATTTTGTTTTATACATATTTTGTATCTAAAACACCAGTATCATTTTTTTTTTTTTAATATTATGTCACAATTTTAGAACAGGGATGTTCCTCTTGATAGTTGCGGATTGGAATTGTCTAACATATCCAAACATAATAATATTTGCAACATTAACCGTATCATAATTTAACTAAAAATATTTGTGTCAAATTTTATCAAAGGCTACAACATAATTTGTTTATGGTATCTTCTTTTCATAAATTTTGTTCTTTTGGTTATGGTTTATTTTTTTACAAAAATAACTTAAATTATTGAAGGTTATTTCTTTATTTTTCAAATAGATGTGTATTTGTTATAACTCTTTTAAAAAATACTCTATACATTAAATGTTAATTTTTCAATCTTATTTTTTATAAGGCCTATAACCATTGAAAGATGGCATCTTTTTTATTTGCACATTAAATATCTTTTCAAATGTAAAAATCGAAATTTTTAAAACATATTATTTTTGGCACTAACAATTATATTATAGGTTTTATTCAGAGTATATACATTACGTTACATTAGATTCATATGAGAACTCTGTGTCTTTTAGAATTGTTTGTGCAAGTTCTTAAACACGTTTAAAATATTGGGATGTAGATGTGATAAAAAAAAATACGATTATAAATTAGCATTATCTATTGACATGGTTAAATGTTATTAACATTCTTCTTATGATCCACATATGCCTTATCTTATTTCTTTTGCTCCTATTTTGTTCTGGTTTTTATGAATATTGAAACTATTTTATTTTTTTACTACTTGTGATTAATTTTGCACTTCAGTTTCTTTAGAGCACTCATGTTGTAAATTATGAATCTAAATAAAGTTGCGAGGAAAGATTAATTAAGCGAAATTAAATCACTTAAAGTTTTAAAAATAATAATAAACAAAATTA
>MKEJ01105028.1:0-17794 GCA_001753735.1 Embelia ribes
TGAAAATGGAACCACTTACTTGAAAAGCACTTTTGACAAGGAAAGGAAGTTTCAAAAGAAAATTTTATGGAATAAAACTGATTTTTGTACTCATAGAGCATTTTACTTGCACTTTAAAGATTTACTTTTTTATTTTAATAATTAATGTAGGAATTGTTTAATATTTCCTAATAAAGCCAATCAAGCGTAATTACTCATTTTATCTTTTTCCTAATGTTAAACAAACCACTGCCATTATTAGCTCTGACAATTTATTTGACTTTTGAATTAAAAATTGCTTCCAAGTTACTATGTATTAGGCTCTCATGCTGAATTGAGTGCCTTGATAGAGCCACTCCAATGGTAGTAGGGTATTGTAGAAACAACACTCACTCTCTTTTTCTTCCTAAGAAATCCTATAAAAGGATATGAAGGAAACCGTGACCTTAAACTGAATGAGTACCTTGATGAGTGCTACTTCAGTTTTTCTTCTTTTTGCTGGATAATGGTATTATAAAAATAACACTCGTTCTTTTCTTCCTCCTAATAACACATACTATGAAAGGAAAACCAATGTTTTTATGAAGGAAAGCGTCACCTGTAAATAAACTGAAATTTTATGCTAATCAATTATATTACCCAACTGCAGATTTTTTGTGTTTCATTTTCTGGGGAGTGGGCATTGAAGAACCTAATTATTAGATGCCATGAAATAAGCAATGTCCTTAGTTGATTTTAATTGATTTGTCTTCATGTTAATGCACCAAGCCTGCTGGAGAGTTTATTCTCTAAAAACATTTAAACACACCTCCTAATTCTGTGTTGGTTTTTGGAGCGTGCTCTTGTTAACACAACTAAGCTTTACCCGTTCTACAATTGTGATTTATTTTTTATTTCCAACTGTGTTTTTATTTTTCTATTTCAAGATTTCGTTGGCAGCGTCAAATATTATTTTGTGGCATTTCCAATCAATTAGTGCGGTCATAGACTCTTATCTCTATCTGAAATGTTTCCTCTTCTGTATACGCTGGCAACAAGTAAGAATGTCCTGGTTACGGAGTTCTTTTTACTGTTGCTGGAAAGGGTTGTATATGGATGACAGTTGTGGAGATACCATCATGAGTTGATGATTGAGTCCCTGACCTCCTTCTTCCAGTTGCTTCAAAACTATTCACCTGATGACGTGGAGGATTGATGAGTCTGGTATCTTCCAGAGGAGAATTTACTGTTTGGTCATTTATCATACCTGATCTTTCTTTTGCCACTTGTACCCGTGGAAGGCCGTTTTATGAGCCAACTTGACTCCAAAGATGGCTTTCTTTGTTTGGACAGGTGCTTTAGAAACTATTCTCGGAATAGAATCTTCGGCAAAAAGGTGCTTTGTGATTGATTAGCGCTATTGCTATGTGGATGAAGAGTTGTTGGCCGTCTTCTTTTATTTTATATTAAAATGTATTAAGGGATATGTATTCATTGGGTTATGTCTTCAACGGTATTTTATGTGTTGCTTTGATGGTAATTAGCGCAGCCGTGGAATTTAGGGTTTGTTTGGTTTCAACTTTTAAGCAAATAAGTCTGTTTATTTACGACTTAAAAAAAAAATTGATGCATCCAAGCAAAAAACTTTCAACTTTTTTAGGTCAAAGTAGCAGCCAAATGCTATCCAGCTTTTAAGCAACAAATCTAATAAATTGGAATTTATAAGCTGTAACAAAAGAAATCCTGTAACGTCTCTTCATGTTGGAGCTTCTCAGTGTCTTTTTGAGAGTTGTAAAGGACGGTATATTTGTACACTAGGTGATGTAAGAGCCACTTGCACTTTGTTAAAAATGAAAGAAGATAATTTAGATGTTCGTCATTTCGCTATTCTTTTGCCAACCATGTGTCTTTTATCTCCTCTAGTCACACCAGCTTTATATGGTTCTCTTTTTTGAGGAACTTGAAGATGTGTTGAGGTTGACATCTAACAAGTGCTGCTTGGGCTATCCTAAGATTTATATTCACTGCCCAGTGGAGGTGGCAATTTCCATTTATAAATTATATATATATTTAATTGGATCACCCCAAGTCCTTTTTGCCATTTGGCTAGTTTTGAATTGTATAAAACAGTTCTGTAGTTGAATTGAGTGGTGGTTGAATTATTTTCTGTTCTCTTTGATTTGCAAATAATGGTGGCTAAAGTGGGGAAGGGATGAGGTGTTATTTTACTATTTTGAACATGGCCTTTGCTCTTATCCAAACGCCTAATGTAAGTTTGCGCTGACGTGGGAATAAATGGACCCGTTTATGAATAAGTTCATGTTCGGTTGGTCAAGGGCTTAGCTCAGGCTTGTTTGTTGAATAAATGAATTGAGCATGAACGACAAAAAAGGGATTTGTTAGATTAACGAGTTGAGCTTGTTAAGAGTTTAGGGCTCGTTTGATTAATATACCGAATATGCATATTTTGAATTAGAGTGGTAAATTTACATAAATAAATGCATATATTTCGTATTAAATTTTAATAATCGAAAAATATTTGTTTTCTAGTCCGAATTTTACACTTCTTTAAATGAATTTATCCTTATATATTAGTAATATTAAGTTTAAAATATCATACAATGTTGTCATTATTTGATACATCTATTAGTACGTGATTATTAGTTGACGATTCTATATTAGATTCAAGTTAATTATATTTTTTTTAAGCAATTAATTGATCAATAACAAGTAATATTTACAATTTCAAAAGAACCAAACTTATCCGGTCTTCAGTAAGCTTGGTTCGTACAAGCCGAACCTAAACAAAAAAATATGGCTCATTTGGTAAACGAACCAAGTCTAAACAGACGTCTAGACTCAGCTCGCTCATTTGCAAGCATAGTAATCCGGTAAAATCCGTTTTCAAGAATAAGGTAAATTTCTTTTTCTTGATTTATTAGAAACCAATTCCAAGGTTCCTCTATCACCGTTGCAAGCAAGCAATTTATCATTTCCTCAGCGTTTTTATTATGTTTACATCAAGGCCAAGAAATTTAAAAGCCTACTCATACATACACTAAAGATCATGTAAAAAATTTGTACAAATAGCTTATAGTTACTTTATGCGAATTGATATTTTCTTAGAAGTAAGATTTAGGTGCAAAGATCTAGACAAATAAGTATTTGTATAGTACTGATACATAATGATCAATAAGTAAAATATTTTTCAACTTAAGAACAGAAAAGATAAAATTTCTTGCTCTTTGTTTTCTTCTTAATTGATTGAATTTTCTTAACAGGTAGTATACACTTCCATTTGGTGGTTTTGTTTCTCTCTATGGATTACAGTCATGGTAATATTTTCATTCATATTTTTATCCTCTGCATTATTTGGGGTACCATTTCAAAGAATGGTCCCAATGGTATTGGTTGCATTTCTATTTGGTCTGTATGATTTCAATTGCAACAATTCAGTCCTTATAAATTAAAGTGGTCTTGGGTTGGATTACCTATTAGCTGGGCATTTCACATGTTCCATTTCCAACTTGCTAGTAATAATATACAGTTCCCTTGTAAGATTATTCTTTTCATTTTATTGGTTATGAATGACTTCTCCATAGTGCATATTATTATTGAACAACAATTTATTCGTCCAAAGAAATCAAATTAATTTTCTCTCTTGGCTAAAAACCAAGGAACTCCAACAATTGAAATTGATTTTCTATCTCTTTTGGTAACTGATCATTTTTATGCAGAAGGCGAAGATGAAGGTGAAGAGAACCGCAAATCCGATCACCGCGCCTGCAACAACGCCAACAAAATCATGTTTGAACCCAAAATAACTCTCTACAAACTCTTTAACTGTTTCATTAGTGTCGAGCACATCGGTTATATCCCCAAATTGCGATACGATCAAGCCATAAACTGACCATGCAACCGGGGCTGTCCAGTAGAACCATCTCCACCACACAGGAATCCTCTGAAAAAAAAACACACGCAAATTATTTACTATTAATCTTTTCAGTTTTCACCAAGCACCAAACCAAGGTCTTTTCCGTTCTGCTTTCAAAATAATTAGTTTCATTTCTCGCTTCACTGATTTTGTGTCCAAAAATTGAAAATACAGTTCGCGAAATTACTATTTTTTTAACCCCATTCTTTGAAAGCTTCGTAGCTAAAAAAATGACAGAACTTCGCCGCTTGCAGATAGAAAATATGATACAAGCCAAAAATAAGCTGATACGAAACAGACAATTATGGAGTGCTATAACTTACTGTTCGAGGGACAAAGTATCCGGAGAAGAGGTTCCAGAAGCAATAAAATAATGTGGCAGCAACAGCAGCAATGTTTAGGTTTGGCGTTGCAGCAACAGTCATCATGCCGTAAAAGGTGAAGTGTAGCAATGAAAAATATAGGAAGAAGAAGGTCCACAAGAATTTGGCGAAGGTCCATTCAAAGCCTACCATGGTATAAGTTATAAGAACAAATATCAAAATTTCAGCAAAAGCATACGGGAGCTCAATGATAACCTGCAGCGCAATTGGAAAAGAAAATTCATCAAAACGCTTAACTGACAATGATGTGTTTTCCTAAAGTGGTTTGGAATTAGGTGGTAAGCATTTGTAGGCTTAGTTTGGTAATTGCTTTTGATGAGATGCTTCTGCTTTTCATACAATGACTTGCAGGTAAAGCAGCAGCTTTCGGAAACTTACTTGTGCTTTTCTGAGGGTGCTTTTAAAAAAGCTAGAAAGCATACTTCTAAAATCTGCGTCCATCTTCCAGTATAACTAATTACTGAAATACCTTAATCTTGCTAGCTATATTTCCAATATCTATTTGAATCTTTTCGGACACAAAGAAGCACTTGGTTTCATTCTTGACAAAAACCACACAGCTTGCTGCTAAAACTTATTCAATGAACTCTAGCAGGGTGAACAGTTTATCAGTAATCCCCCAAAATTTGTGGTGAACAGTTTTTTGATTTTAGAAGAAATGCCTTAACTTCGACGTGAAATTATAATCCACCTGAGCAAATGCGTAAGGCAGAGCGGAGTACATGCCAGCTGCTCTCTCTCTATAAAAGACTGTTTGTCCAACAGCCACCACAGGCTGCACTGACGAGGCATTTTGTACCCCTAGGAAGAAAATAGCCTGACACATTTCACCCATAGCATTGATCAGATCTTCTCGCGTTGACCTGCAACTCAGATAATTAAAAATTGATAAGGTAAAAATTGATAATCTTAAAACCCTAGGAAAATAGGATTTCAAGGATTTTCTTTGTTAAATTGGAAAACCTCAGTAGCCCACCAAATAAACTTATTAAAAAACGCTCACCTCTTCGAACCAAGATCCCAATACATGCTTCCTAATGCAAGAGCCAGAAACACGGAGTAGAAAATCCGGACCGCGTTGTAGTATGGATTACGCCAATACGACAAATTTTGTTTCCATAGGCAAGCCACACACTGAGTGAAAAAGCTCTGAGAATATTGGGTAGGGAAATGGAGGTCCTTCGAACCCGAGCGAGGTGTGCTCACTTCTGCTATTAGGGACTTGGTTCTCCTAAAATTGGGCAAAAAAGTTCATAAAAAACCTTTGACCTAATCACATAGTTTGCTTGTAGCAAAGCCTTAAAGCTCATTGCGGAGTTAACTTTTCTCCAACAATTTAACACACCTGTACAATTCTGAGCTTCTGTATAAATCAGCAAAGTCAACCCCAAGAACAAACTCTTGGGCAGAAGTAGTAATTTCCAACATCCAAGTAGCTGGGTTGTAGCCATCTCTGATTTTACTCACTCCTTCAATACTCTGATAGGGGAAAAAATGACATCGTCTGTCGTAAGCAATTCATAGTATTTTACCACCTCAATATAAGTTTTCGATGGTCCATTACATCTCACCTCGAAATAATTGATTAGATGGCAAGAATTGCGACCCAGTGGCCCCACATAAATTTCTTGGCCTCCTCGCTTCATTAAAAAAAGCTGCAAAACAAATAAAAAAACCTGAAATATCTTTTTCATACAAGTAACCCTTACAAAAGCAAAAACCTTTACAACTCTGAGTTAGGAGTAGTCTTCCAGAATTTTCAGATGCAATACTGAAAAACTTCGTATCAGAAATTCTATCTGAATGACTTTTCTGAGTTTTCTTTGTAAAATCAAGAAACTCGAAAAACTGACATATAACTCTTCCCCATGAAGTTTTAATAAACCACTTTTTGAAAGGAAATAATCAGTAAATTTCTCACAAAACAGATGTGTACAGGTGTCCACCATTTTTCCTTTTATACAAGAGAACAGGCGCAAATCTGTTTTCGTATGATTTTATGTTAAAGAGTTTTATATTGTGTAGCATTACCCCTTTCTGGAAACCCAAAACTAAAAACTCAATTGAAAAGATACCAAAAACTTGCTAGTTGCTATGAGCATAAAGAGTCTCCACCTCATCAAAAGCCTCGAATAAGTCGATGCCTGGCTGATGAATGGTGCACACAACTGTTCTACCCGTGTCTACGGTGTTCCTCACTGTTCTCATAACTATAGCAGCAGCTCTAGCATCTAAGCCCGATGTTGGCTCATCCATGAAGATTATCGAGGGGTTAGCAACTAGCTCAACTGCGATAGTCAGCCTTTTGCGCTGCTCAGTTGAAAGACCGTTAACACCTGGAAATCCCACTAGTGCTCCTCCCAAAGGCGTCAATTCCACAAGTTCCATGACCTCCTCAACAAAAGCCTGTGCACAAAAATTTTTTGAAAAATTAGAGGACACTTGCAAAATATTATTTACTTTGAAATCAGATGGTGCCGAAATTAAGTTCCTCTTCTAAAACAACAGCAACAAAATTCATTGTTTAGGGCTCATAATAGAACAATTATTCCATTTGAATAAAGTTTAAGACGCCCTTAACTAGGTCAATGCATATCATAATCGCGCTTGGTTCCTTGCTCCACAGTTTAGTTCTCAATTCGACCAAAACTAAATCGTCGTTCTCTGCATATTTGTTCAATTTATTCATCTAATCTAAACAATACATAATTACCCAATTTAACCATCTCTTACTCTTTGGTTTTCAGTGTATGCACAAAGACGTATTCTTGTTAAAAAAATAGTAATAAATAAATAAATTGTCCTGGTAACAACCTAGATCTAGTGTCTTGAGAATAAAAAAAGTTCATTTATTATGATAATCCTTTTTGTACAAAAATTAAATTGCATAGCAGGAAAGGGATTTCCTGAAGTTTTGCAGCTTGCATTGCCAAACCCATTGCCAACAAAATGGAAACAAAAACTGAAAACTTTGAGAACAGAATCAAACAAACTCCAACCTTTCTGGTTTCGGAATCAACTTCTAGAGGCAACCGCAGCCAAGCAGAAAAGAGCAAGGACTCATAAACAGTAATGTGGGGAGAGTGGATATCATTTTGTTCACAATAACCGGAGATACGAGCAAATGTCTCTTGCTTCTTCGGATAGCCAGAAATTGATATAGTACCTTCAATATGTCCCCCGGTTTTTCTACCTGCCAAAACATCCAGGAGAGTTGTTTTACCGGCACCGCTGACTCCCATTAGGGCTGTGAGCACACCCGGCCTAAAAGCTCCACTTACACCCTTCAGAAGCACTAGTCTATCATCAGTTGCACCCTGGTCTTTCATCTCCTAAAATTCATATTTTTAATTTTAGTACCAATGATTTTAACTTAACTATTACTAGTGAGTACTTATTGAAGACTTATGCAAGCAATCCTTTTAAAGCTAGTCTATCAAAAGCAATCATTTCACAGGCTGTTTTCTACTTCGAAAAATGATTACACGTATGGATTTAAAAGGATTTTGCAAAAACACCGTAACTTTGTAGACATATAGAAAATTGTGTTTGTTTGGTCAAAATTGTTTCCGTATGAAACCGAAGCACTTGGCAACATAAATTGCTTAGTTTTTCAGTGGAGTTATTCAGCCTGCAGTACGAAAAATTTTGGTGCGCGCTTGCTTATGGTTCTGCAGGCATTTTCTAGTTAGATAAACAGCTTAATTTTCTTTTTTCCTAGAAGCATCAATAACTTTGTAGACTTATAAAAAAGTTGCTTTTTGTTCTGGTCGTTCTTTTAGAACGCAACATTTTTTTTATTGGGCTATGAAAGTGTATAAATTAATAATTGAGCTTTTGAGTCATTTATATAGTGATTTAACGTATGAAATTTGTTATATTTCGGTATTATATGTTTTTATGTTAATTGCAGGTTTATGATGCTAAATGTGATGATTTAAAGCCAAGAGGTAATTTCTCATGGAATATGATATCAAGCATTATGTTTGGACTTTGGTTTGTGATTTAAAGCATCAAGAAACGAGTTTTATGAAGTCTTGAACGAACAATTTAATTATTCATTCGTTGAAAGTGTTTCGGGGACAAAAGACATGAACTTTGTTGAATTTCTGGGAAGTTCTGTAGCAGATTCTGGTATCAAATTTTGTATGGTTGGAAAGCTCGTTGAATTATTTTTCCAACTGTTCAAACAAAGCTCAATTCCAAATTTTCTACGGCGAGTTATAAATTTTTTCGTCAAGGAGTACAGTGCTGTTTACTAGTCAATCACGGGAAATAAAAGTGCAACACTTGATTTATAAAAGTGCAACACTTGATTTATATCATTATTTTAATTCCGAGTTTAATTAGGAAATTATCTCATTAAGGATATTTTTATCTTTTCATAAATTGTAGAGAACAAAAAGGATTTTTCAACACTAATTTCCTATCAAGTCTTTCATTCTTTTTCTTGTCTAACTTTGGAGGCTAGAGATAGGGTCTCTCGAGGCTCCTCTTCTCTTTTATTCTTTTCAATACAATTTTTTGAGTTTTTTTTAATTATTTTCATATTAATTATTATTGATCTTCTTCTTTACATATTTGTGTTTTCTTTCATCAGTTGTTATTCATCTTTTGCTATGTTCATCGTAGTTATACTAGGCTAATTCCTTTTCTTGCCTGGGGATGATGATGAATTAACAAAATTTTTCTAATTCTTAATTGATGAGTATATTTTTAATAATTTTAATTTAAATTTTGAATTAGTCTAAACTCTATGATTTTTAACCTATCTGAGTACCTTAAAAATCGTCTAGGCGTAGTAATGGTGTCTGACAATTATTCGATGACACATTAGGTTGAAGTAAACCAGATTATACACATCAATGATTTTCTAAATTAACAATATTTTAGAGTTAACTAATTAGGATAATTAGGAAGAGTAAGTTAATTCATTGGATTTCTAGTTCAAACAAGATCTTTATTAATACTTTTATTTTATATTTGCTATTTTACTGCTAGTTTTGTTTTCCTAACTCAACTCAACAAAAATCCAAGAAAAATTAGGAGTAGGAAGTAATATAAAAAAACGGATTAAATCTTTGAGAATAAATTACGTATTAGTGAGTTTTCAAGACATTCTAAATCACTAAGAGTTCCTGAGATTGATAAATCCGGTACTTTACAAGTAAAATTATACTATTATTATCTACGTGTTTTTGGAGCAGTCAGTTTTCAGTCCCTAAACTAATCAAGGAGAGAATAAATACACAAACCAAAGCATATGGCTACATAATTGTCACCTCATACCTGTGGCATATCAACAGAGTATACTATTTCATCAAAGGCAATAGAATGTTGTTCGAATGGAAGAACCATTCCCCTTTTTCGGCTCTGGTCGTCGAAGGAACTTAGCTGTATCTGCTTTTTCCTCTCTGCGGATCAATTTACATTTGATTAACATAAACAAATTAAAAGACAACATAGACATATTAATAGCTATATATGGCAAGCTTCGTACCTTTGCCGGAACCTCTCCTAATAGCGCTACTTGCTTCAC
The DNA here is from genome assembly GCA_001753735.1 of Embelia ribes. Lineage (NCBI taxonomy): Eukaryota > Viridiplantae > Streptophyta > Magnoliopsida > Ericales > Primulaceae > Embelia > Embelia ribes. The sequence continues at coordinate 9,815 of MKEJ01105028.1, forward strand.
CATTGGATACAGTAGTATCCTTTTCCTCTGCTATAAAAGCTTGAGGCTTCTCAAGCGCTGCACGATATTTTAATATGTATTACTAGATTAATTCTTGTATTATATGGATTTAATAAATTAGAACTAAGAGATACTCACGCTTAAGAAATGTGAGGGCCAAGGTGAAACAGATATTGAAAACAATGACATATGCCACGAGTGCTCCAACTCCTAACCAATACCAATAAGCATCAGCAAACACACCTCGAGTCCCCAACACCAATACTCCAAGTGGTTCAGTTGCATTTGGAGGAATCTTGCGAAGTACAAGATCAAACATTGTGGTTACGAAAAAACTTACACTGAGAAACAAGAAAAAAGCATTAATATCCAAAAAATAAGCAATACAATAGAGGGAGTTACGTGTTGCCAATTAGCACCAAGGAACTCATTTACTAGAACTGCATTACTTGCATATGTAACCGGTGAAATCCAGTAACCCCAAGTCCACCATTTCTTCATCCTCACTGTGAACAAAGAAATTATATGGAAGCATTATTCCAGTCCATATATGAAAAGCAATTTTTTTGGTAAAGCCATATGTGCGTATACCTCGTGATAGAACAACTCCCCCCAGCACAACAATCACAGCATTAGTATATGTTCCATATGCATATCCCAGAACCGGATCCCTACCAACCGCCCCAACGAATCGCAATAATCCAGAAGACATTTGGTGCATAAGTAAAAATGCCAAGAATTGCTTAAATAATCTGCAATGGAATAGTTAACTTAGTTAATACTTAATAGGTGAAACAAAAACAGATAAAAGTCCTTGGAATTTCATAAGCAAGAAGAGGTTAAAAAAGTACATATATATACATATGGACAACTCAATACACAAAGCTCCCGCATTGCATAGCCTTACCCCTGTTTCCAGATTGGCTTATAGAAATAAATGGTAATATTTCTTGCAAAATTGTTATTGGGTTGTTATTTAAAATCTTTTTTCGGTAAGTTAAATTAATCAATTCTGCCAAAACGTTGTAATGCTAGTGAGATGGTAAGGGTCTCTTCTCGCTTAACTGAGGTCTCAAGTTCGAGTCTCAGGAATGCAGCCGCGTTAAACATTGGTAGGGAGAGCTTTACCATCCTTTGTGGTCTTGCCCGGCTCGAAATCCGGATTAGTTTGAGCCCAATGTGATTCCGGATACCAGATGGTTATACCAAAAAAAAAAAAACATCAAAATGAATTTCTTTTGGGAGATTAACATCTAATTTTACGTAAATGCCAAAAATTAATAAGGATGAGTTATATAATATGGAATTGATACATATTCCTTTTAATTATATTTGAAATGCATCCTCAAAGACTTTACCTCCTTGAAGTTGGATCTTATCTGACGTCACAAGTCACAGGTTTTAGAATATTACAATATTCTGAATTACATACTTATTTCCTTTTATGTTATTATTATTATTATTAATTTTTTTTTTTTTGGTTCAGCAAGTTCTAGCGTTTTTAGGCAGATTGTTTTCTTGATCACCAGGTTCTACTCTGCCAATTAATAGGTTCATAGAGACCTTTGTAATATGATTATCAAGATACAGTTATCAATGCAATGTTTCTTCTCCCTAATATGGGAGTGACTTTTTAATCCAACATAAACGCGATCAAGGTTAAATATTTTACCTCCCCACATTCGGATCATATCCAATGACATAGTAAGTGAGAAAAACCCATACGCCAACCTCCATACACGAAAATGGAATCTTGAGGATCCATGAAGGGATAGCATATGCCCATGCAGGATAAAAGAGAAGATCCCTTTGCTTGTAGAATATCGGAAGCTTCCAAATAGTCATGAAAATATCCGAGACTCCATTGAATAGGATCATTTCTAGAGAGAAAAATATAGAACCCACGTATATTCCTCCATCAGCCACTGAATTTCGGGGCATTTCTGTTCGCAGGAAGACTGTCATTGCCACGAATCCTAGGATAGCGAGCTAAACCAGAGAGAGAGAGAGAGAGAGAGAGGGAGAGCACAGATTAAACTGATGACAAAACATAACTACAATGAAAACAGAGAATATTTTACAGTTACGCAAACTCACTTGCATGATCTTGAAGATGTACACAAACGAGTTCCTCTTTATAAGCAATAATTCTCGAGAGACACAAGCTTTGAGGAGTTCCATCTTGCTAACCCCATAGCTTTTAGCTGTAAGAGCAGCTGGATGACTTGTAGTCTTGTCAAATGGAACTTCCAGCTCATCAGCCAATCTCTGCCCGACATGGAATGACTTAAATGCTTCGACAAATTCATGGGCTGTAACAAATCTATAAGGCTCATCTTGGCATGCCCAGTACTGTCGCTGATCTTTCTTCGAAGTCACCTGCACCATAAAAATCAAATTCTCATGGGACTTAAAAATCAAGCTCATCTGGGCATCTGTTTTGCAGATAAAGCATATTTGTTTCAGTTTTATTCATCCAAATGTGCTATGGACTCTAGCACCTCTGGACAATTTCAGCGCCAAATAAGGGGTTAATATGTCCAGAAAGGAGGGGAGGGACAATTGGTCTAGAGTTAGTGCTTTAACTAAAATATTTAAATAAATATTCATATTTGATAGCTTAGTCTCATGAGGGATTGCCAAACAATTTAGTCCTGGGTTATCTGTTGCTAAATTGAAACCCCAAAGAAACAAACACAAAAATATAGTCTAGAAAACCAAAAATTAAACGGGAAATATTGGGGTAAAAAAAAATGAAGAAACAACAAGAAGGAAAGCTGTCAAAAAATTGTTCGTCGGAGAACCCAGTAAACAAAGCCAAAGATGTATATACGCTTACTTCTTGTAAGAAGTCCGCCACGCCTTTCCTCTCCGGACATTGAAAGCCCATAGATTTAAAAAATGGAAGCACTTCTTCTCGAGGACCCTGATAAACAATTTCATTATCGGATAGGAGAATTATGTCATCAAATAGATCGTAAGTCTCAGGTGCTGGTTGTAGGAGAGAGATGAGAGCGGTTCCTTTGAGGATGTGTACATAGTGCCTGAGAGATTTCACAATTTGGAAAGTTGTTGAGCTATCCAAACCAGAAGATATCTCATCCATGAGTAGAGCTTTTGCTGGTCCAACTAGCATCTCACCTGTAGTTATATATCAGCAACCCCTTCAAGAAAAGGTAAGCTGGTACGAAATTACGAATAAAATTAAGAAAAAAAAGAATGATAATGGAGAAAATAACCTGTTGTGACACGCTTCTTTTGCCCCCCGGATATACCTCGTATCATATCGTCACCAATCATGGTATCTGCACAGATTTCTAAACCAAGAACCTGTGACATGTAATTTGTATGCATTATTTCCTGTAACCAGAGCAGAAAAGTTTTTAAATTACTACTGTTTATACCTTCAATATATAATCTGTGACCAAATTAGCCTCTTGTCCCTCTGTTGCTTCAACCTGATATTTTGCGGACAATAACGATAACTCCAGTCACCAATTCGATTTTCACAAAATAGGCATAAATTCTGAACCAGCTATAAACAGATCCCGGTTGATAATACAAAAGGAATAATAGAAGATTGATAAAAATAGAAGATCGCGGAGATGAAGTGGACCCTTGTATAATTTTATTATTCCCATGACATAGTTACGAATATGTGGCTTCGAGCTAATACGGCTAGGTTTGACTTTTAAGGTTAGGTTTGTTTTGGGGACAAGAGGATTGAACCAGTAAGTAGTCACACGGTTTCCATTTGTCTAACTACAACAAAATTCAATATATTTGCTTGTTTTATTGTTGATAATATTTTTTTTAAGTAAAATTACTAATAATGAATAACGTTCTCTCCTTACACTATCCACGAAATTGGAAGCCTGTAACATTATTCAGCTTTTTTATATCTAATCACACCAGGAGTTCAGTGATAAAGTTTCGAGTTAATATCATGGCCAATGATGCATATGTAAAACTCACAGAAACTAAAGCAACTTATTTTCATATTCCAAAAAGACCCTGAAATTCGTACTACTACCGCTTTTTTTTTTTACCTTCATATAGATATCAATATCAGGATCAGGCTTAATATTTGCCACTTTTTCTCTTCGTGACAACTCTGCTAGTATATCTACATATTAATAAGTTAAAAAACAAAATAAAAAAAGTTAAAGCTTGAATAAATAAAATTAATTCCAGTACATATGGAAAAAGAAGAAAAAATAATCATTTTCTTTCTAACCATAGCGTGACCCAACGCCCTGGCATCTTGCTGAAAATGCCAAGGTTTCTCTGACTGTCATTTCCGCAATATGGAGGTCGTACTGACTGATATATGCAGCTGTTCTCTGTGGTACGAACTCATCCATGCTATGTCCATTATAAGTCACCTTCCCAGAAAACTAAGAATCCAAAGAAAAGAAAGTTCTAATTTTCAAATTGCAAAAAAGAACTTTATAAAATTGCGCTAACATTGTTTGAGTAGAAACGGCATTTATTTACGTTCAGATCGCTGTCGAGCTTTCCAGCTAACGCCAACAGCAGGGTGGTCTTTCCAGAACTTGGAGGGCCCAGTAGTAGAGCCATTCTGCATAAATTTAACTAAAACATCAGCATAATTAATGGATATATAGGCGGAACACACAATCAAAAGCAAAACGAACAAAAAAAAAGCACAATTTGCCATGTTTTAACTACTCACCGGCAAGGCTTGATGATTCCACTAACATTGCGGAGGATGGAGAAATGCTTTTTTCGACTTGGAAATATTTGAAGGTAGCTAAAAAATCCCTTTGAATAGAATGACATGTAAAAATGAAAAAGCGGTCAAAAGCAGCAAAATGGTTTGTGAAATTGTGAATAAATGAAATAAATCTTTTCTTCAGAATTGCTACCTCGAGAAGATTAGCATAAAAACTAAAGAAAGTTGGCAAAGCTCGGCTTCCAACATAGGCTTCTCCCTCAACATTAAGGTTCTCAAATCTGACTTCAATCGTAGGTATATCAATCCCAACCCTGCAATCCCATGAGCAAAAACACTCAATTACTTGAGAATTCACACTGCATTTATATATAACTACGACTAATTAAACCAAAAAGAAAAAGGAAAAATTACCTATCGAAACGATTCCTGAGCTTTAACAAGAACGTCTCATTATCTTCTTCGGCGACTTTAACCAACCTCTCAATCAAATGCTTCCTTTCTTCAAAACTAAGCCCCTTAACATCAACTTCATTGACTATGCCTAGTGAGTCTTTAAGTAACCCTTTCCTCAAGCGATCGTAAGTCGGTAATTTCTCAATTGCAGCCCATTTTAGAGCTTCTTCATCATCCTCTCTGTCTGCAGACCTAGAAAAAGACTCTGTGCCACTTCCTATCCCGATTGAGGGACTGCTTAATCTAAAACTACCACTTCCTCCATAAAGATCACTCCCACCCATTAAAGCCAATATTGAAAATCAAACGCAACACAAGCCAAAAACAATACTCAAGCCAGGAAAACCTTGAAATTGCCAAGAAATGACGTGTTTGTGTTTGGAACGCTTAGCTAAACACATTGTAATTATATAGCAGCAGCCTAGCTTATTAATGCAAGCTTTTTGAGTCAAATTAAGCGGGAAAAACTATATGATAGTATTACTGGGCATTAAATGTGGATTGATGCTAGAAGTTGACACTTTTCCACATCATCAACTTCTGGATAGCAAACATCAAACATTTACAATGGAAATCATGGGAATTGCATCAGAAGTAGAGTTCTGAATTTATTGATACTGCCTAACCAGTAGACTATTGTCCAATGCAGTGAACCGTGTGAATACATTGAATGGAGTGATATTCTGCACATTTCACATCACCAACAAATACTTACATACACCGTCAAATTTTCAAAGGTGCCGGTTACCACGTAAAACTATTCGGCTTTTTCATTCTCTACTCAAACTTTGACACTCATAGGGAATTCATCCAATAGATAATGATTTCTCAAATTCATAGCGGAATTCGTCCAATAGATAACAAAATCTAGCTACTTCCATTAATAATTAGACAGAAATCATCCGGATTGGAGGATTGACAAGATATAGTTAACATGTGGGACTAAATTGTCCAAGTTTAAGGCCTTCCTGCCAATGTCCCCATTCTCTACTCAAAACTTTGACACCTCAAACTCTAAAATAGATGCTGGAAATTGGACAAAAGAACCCTCTAAAACTTAAAATAGAATTTGAATGAACAGTAATCACTAGTTCAAGATGCACATTGTCCCAATCAACTATTTTTTGTTAATTGAACACTGTTTAGATACATAAGTGAGCATTATCTTGATTCTAAGAGCATGCACACCCGTCTTTCTCTGTGACAAAATTTTCTCATTTGAAAAATCTCGCACCCGAAATTTCCATGTCTATTTATTTGAAAGACTTTTAAGAAATGCTACATTAGACATTCGAGTTGGAAAATTTACAATACAATACAAAATGACTGTCGTGACACTTTTCTAAAATATTTTATTTTTGTAAGAGAAATATCTTTCAACAAAGCTAGATTTAGAAAATTCAAATAAAAAAACAGATGTAAACGCTGTAAGAGCATTCACAATAGTATTTCTGAAGGTAGTCTTAGTGGATAGAGAAATCAATACCACCAAAGCTCTCAATTAAAAAATATTTTTTCTTATCAAAATAAAACAAATATTTCAATACATCATAAAAATATTATTTTCCAAATTTTTTATTTCTATGTATTAATTTATTAGCAGTGGTCTGACAGAAGAACTGGTTCATAGACAGCCACATTTAGAAATTAAATGAGAAATATTGTTCTGAATGCTCTAATTAGATGGCCATCTATAGTGCCCTAGCTCATGACAAGAGCCGAATAATTACAGAGAGCAAAGAGGTCAGGTCAGGTAAAAATTACAGATCCTTGGAGAAGTAAAAAAGATTATTTTCACCCAAACTGCTGATGCATCTCTGCAACCACCACCGTCGTTTTTTTCTTCGTTTTGGCTTCACACTCTGATCGATAATAATAATAATAATAATAATAATAATAATATGAAATTCCGATGGCTAATAAAGAATCTGCTGTGGAGGAGATTGTTAATGGAGAGTCATATAACAGCATTTCCGCCAGTCTTTCTAAATCTATTTTGATTTCCCAAATCAGAAATCCGAGTTTAGTAACGTAACGTGCCCCACCGTGTTTCTACATTTAATGAAAATTTCCAAAATTACTATTGTATATTTCTCAATAAAAATATTTACTATTTAAAATTTTTTATTAATTTTTTTTTACCACAATAACTGGCTGGATTCAAGAAAATATATTTTTATATTTTATTATATGATATGTAATTATAAGAATATTTTTTTAGAAATTTTATAGAAAGAATAATGTGAATAATTTCTAAAAGTTGATTTCTAGTGGTAGAAATGTGTTTTTAGAAAATGAATTGTAGAAATTGAATGAAAAACAGGGATGTGAATGCTCGAATCGGGGAAGTCTTTCTAATCTTACATTTCTAATTTCTATCACAAAGTTTGTAAATAAATGATATTGAACGCCAAAGGTTTTACTATTCTATATTTTAGAAATCTTAGTTACGACACTGCATTATTATTATTTTTTTAAGAAATTTACTACTCTATATTTTTTTAGTAAAATTTTATTTTTTACACCAATAAAAAAAACTTAATTAAGATTAGGTGAAAACATACTTTTATAGAGAAAGACTGGTGTAAATAATTTTTAAAAATTATTTTCTTCAAGAAAAATGTATTATAGAAAGTGGAATGTATAAATTAGACAAGAAATACTAGTGCAAATATTCTTGGAGTGTCGCATTTATCTCATTTAATTTTTAAAACGAGAAATTATATACAAGATGTTCAAAATATTTTTTATTTATTTTTAGACTTGTTAAAATCCAAGAAGGAATGTTATAGTCGTTTATTTTGGTGAAAATTTACTATTCATAATTT
>MKEJ01105030.1:0-16983 GCA_001753735.1 Embelia ribes
TTTTTTTTTTTTATCCCAAATAAGTTTTCTTTTTTCCCTTCCTTTGCTTGAAGTTACAGTTTCTTTATGTTGGTAGTACCAACAACATTATCGTTCATTTATATTATTCTCCAAAACTTTTGATACTGGGGCCAAACTCAATTTTCTAGGGGAACCAACATGTCCTTTCGTTCTCTCATTTTTGTTTTTTAACTATCGATTTTTTAAAGGAGTGTCATTATGGATAATCGAACTTGGGACTTCTTGGTTCTTGTGCTTTGATATCATTTTAAAAAACTTACGCTGTTAGTAGGAAAATTTTCTTATTTATTTAAATTATTCTCCTACCGTTTACAATATCATCTTTGTTTTAGTATACTAAAAATCGACTTGATAAAAAGAACTAAATACTCAATTAGGCTCGATAAATTATCTTTAAATATATTTTATATATCATATTGAAATAATAAAATTAATTACTTAGGGTAAAATATTTTTTTTATATTATCAAACAATTAAGGGTCAAATCTTAATAGTGGTATTCTATAAAAAAAATTATTTTTAACTTATACACACACACACATATATATACATAGATATTTTTTGAGCTACTCATTAGCTAACGGGTCAAATAGTTCACTATTCGAGTTTGACTCGAAATTCAAATCGAGTATGCCAACGTACTTGTGCTCTACTTGTTTAGTTCACGAGCCGAGTTCGGACCGAGTAGTTATCGAGTCGAGCTCGAGATACTCACGAGTAGCCCTATTCATTGTAACTCCTACACTTAAGGGTCGTGTGCTATGTCATTATCAACTATGTTAAAGTATGTGGATGGCTCAATACACAAAACTTCCGCATTGTGGAGTCTGAAAAGGTCTGATGTACACAATCTTACTCCGTTTCCAAAGAGTTTATTTCCAAACATGGAAGCGTGCCACCAATATTAATTTCAGTAAATGCTTGGTATAGAGTAATTATGATCATCAATTATTTAAAAATAAAATAATAACATCCAAATATGAGTTTTCAAAATAACTACTATAGACCTTTTTACGAAATGAGAACACCAAACTATGCTTCAAAACATGAAACTTTAAATCAAAATTATTTTAGGTAACTCGCATTCTTCATAAGGGTAGTCAAAAACTCAAACTTTAAGCGAGTTAGTTTCCTTAATCAACTAAAACTACAGATAAAGGCTGGATTCAATATAAATTTATTTTGACTATATCTCAATTTGAAATAGACTAAACATAAAACTCAAATTTACGTGTTAAACTATAATGTTTTAGAAACACTCCAAACATATGAAATTTCAACATAACTTTATTCCGGAATAAATCTCATTCAGAATTATAGTTGACATAAAACTCTAAATTTTGGTGCCGTATTGCCCATAAGCAACAATGGATTTTCACAAGAAAGAAATTTTAGAGTAAATCTCCTTCCAAATGAGATTTATTATAAAACTCACAATTGAAATACTCAATAAAGTACATCGGAAAATAAAGTTTAGAAGAAGTTGTTTTCGAGTGAATCTCATTCGGAGTGGGATTTGAAGCCCATAATACTCTAAACCACATTTCAAAAAATATGACTACCAAAATATATTTATTTTAGGGTAAATCATACCCTTAATGAGAATTATTGTAAAACTCATATTTCACATGTGTTGTTGTTGGCGGTAAATTGAATGACTTTGAACTTGAATTTTTAGTTTAGGGTAAACCTCGTTACGCTTGAAATTGTATATAAAACTTAAATTTAATGTGTGTTAAGTCCATAATACTCTAAAAAATAATACAAAACATGAATTTAAAAAAATATATATATTTAGTATTTTATTTTTGGAATGTCCAAAATTATATAGACAACTTCTATTTCTGTTTGTTGCAATAGTTATAAAATTTAATATATATTACTATTGTTTTATTAAATACTAGAGGCTAGAGTAGGATAAAAATTTATAAGCATATATCAGTTATTTGTACTTATTTAGAATTTCAAAACATGTTTTTTAATTATATCTAAATAATGTAACCGGTCAAATGAATTAATTATTAATGGAGGAATTGTGGAACTATAGCATTGATTTTGTAGGGCCTCCAAATGCTTATTGAGAATATGCATATACACGAGACATGACCCATGATGATTGTGGCCTTTAGCATATCTTGAAAACCTACGAAAGTCAAACCTGAAAAAGAATATCTAACCCTTCTAAAAAATAATATTATGGTGAGATAAGGTTCTAAATTATAAAAATAAAATTTAACATAAGTAATTATAAAATTATGCAAAAGCTTTTTTATTATTGGATTTTATTTTTTTAGCTATAATATATTACTTCACCTTTGTACTACTTTTTTTTCGTTAAACGCTGTCAACCGTTTAACTGGTTTCACAGCCACGTGCATTTTTGTTGTAGATTTTGTTTTAAATTGTTTTTACATCTTGTGGACCCATATTAGCGTCGGAGTTATTTATTTTTTATTTGGTTTCGCCTCTCTAATCATTAAAAAGGACAATAATAATAATTTATTTTATTTTATAATTATTATAGATCTAAAATAAAAATATCTAATTATTTTTAGATATTCTAAATTAAAAATGTATCTAATTATTTGTTAACGTAGGAAATACACAAAAGTAAAATTATTTCGAGATTATTTTGGATAAAAAAATTTCTGGACTTGTTTGGAAGTTGAATGCTTTGTTTGTTCTGTTTCATTGGTTCATAAATCAATTTTTTTTTTTTTTTTTCCTGTTTCTATATTTGCTTGAAAGTTGATTGTTGTTTTTTGTTTTTTTTCCCGTTTAAAAAGCATAGTACCTGAGTTTATTTTTATTTCCTTGAATTATGGTTTGGTAGTTAAATATATGAATGTTGCTGATTTAATTTTGTGTTTTGGTTGCTTTTCTGTTCTTGTTTTTTTAAACCTTCATGTCATTGAAACCTGTGCTTCATAAATATGTTTTCGTTGACATAAGAATAGTTAGTGACCAAAAAGCCCTAAAAATATCACAATCTAATAGATCTGTTCATGAACTAATTAGTGGGTTTTGGACTAGATAAAATTTACATCTCAGTAGAAAGTATTCAATAGGAGAGATTTATTTTTAGGGATCTGATATGTTTTCATTTTTTAAACCTTGAGCTGGATTTTATACTTTCCATTGATTGGATAAAGCCTTCATATTTTCACCCTTCAAATGCTCCTAGAGAATATGCAAGTGATAAATGTTGGAAACCTAGGAAAAATCTCGGTCTAGCCATTCTTACAGCCATGTGCATATGTTGTTATTTGCTTTGTCATTTATAAAATAAAGTACATTTAGTTACACCAATACTATCTTATGATACAATATGTGTCTTACGTCCAAGGTCTTTTGTATATAAAGCATGTGCGCCACGGAGAAAAACAGACACCAAAAAGCCCTAAAATTTCCCACTCTAATAGTTCAGTACAAAAACTAACCTGTGGGTTTATGACTAGATAAATTTTTGTTTTGTTTTAGGAATTAAGATGATACATTTTAATTTTAAAAGAATGGGTATGCTGTCGGAGATAACTTATTCCTAGGGATCTGCTTTGATTTTTACACTTTAAGCCTTGAGATGGTTTTGTACTTCTTATTTATTTGATAGGGCCTTAAAATTCCTATACATGTACATGATGCACAACCCCTGTGATGTTTGAGCGGCCTTTATATACTCATTGTTTACGTGGTTTTACAGCCATGTGCATTTTTTGTTGTACTTAGTTATTTTCAATAAAATGTTTTTACATCTTGTCAACCCATATGAGCCTCGGTATACAATGTTTAAACTACCACAGCTTTTAACTAGACATATTTGTGTACAAAAGTTCCATTTATAGTTTATGAATTTCACTTATAGTTCCTTTCAAGTTTTTGATGTATATGCTGTCCAATGAAAACAGCGAGATCAAAGTAAAATGATTTGTTATTCAAAAACAAAAAGTGAACTGATTTTGAGATTGTTTTGGATACAGTTTTTCTGTACTTTCAATATTTTGATTTTATTTTGGCATAGATAGACACATCATTAGTTCAAAAAAGATGGGGGATTTCCCAAAAGTTTTCTGAAAGTTGAATGTTTTGTTTCATTGGTTCATAAATTAGTCTAGTTTCTTCTTCTTCCTTTTTTTTTTTTTTTTTTTCAGATTTTAATAGATGGAAGGGACCCAAATGCAGTTGATGATGATGGGAATCAATTGCCAACTCTAGTGTACCTAGCAAGAGAGAAGAGGCCTAATTTCCCTCATAACTTCAAAGCTGGGGCCATGAATGCGTTAGTACGTAATCAGATCATATAACAGAAATAACACAAGACATTCTAGTTATGAAATTTTATAACATATACAACTAACTTAAAATAATACAGTTACAAAATTAGGGTTGGATGAGGCCTAATTAAAATAATAAATAAATAAAAATCGGTACAGGTTTGAATGGCTCATGCTTAGTTTTGGACATTTGTATCTTAAACTAAACATTAACTATATTTCCCATAGCGATTAGTTGAAAATTGCAGATAAGAGTATCCTCGGTGATAAGCAACGGGGCAATTATCCTTAACTCGGACTGTGACATGTACTCAAATGATCCGGATGCAATATTAGAAGCTCTATGCTTCTTTATGGATGAAAAACAAGGTCACAAGATCTCCTATGTTCAACATCCCCAATGCTACACTAACAACTCCAAGAACGATATCTACGCAAGCACGTTCAATACGATTAACAAGGTTGGTGTCATAATCGGTTAGAGATTGTTTGGTAGTAAGGTTAGATGCATAGACTTTAGTTCTCACCTGTTTGTTTGTGCACATGTGTCATGTATCCAACCTGCTTATATGTGAAAATCTGTAAACTGACGGTGCTTGGAAATTAATCTCTTCTGTTTTTTCTGTTGTAAAGATTGAGCTTTCAGGCATAGATGGATTTGATGGGGCGCTCTACGTTGGTACCGGGTGCTTTCATCGGAGAGTGAGTCTATGCGGGCAAAAATATATTCCAAGTTACAAAGAAGAGTTAATTGGTGCAAAGGATGCAAGGAATGTTAAAAATCTTCATGAATTGGAGGAAAGATCAAAACTACTTGCAAGTTGTGGCTATGAGGATGGCACTCAATGGGGAAAAGAGGTTTTTATTCTCCTTTTCCTAATATACCATGAATGCACACTATAAGAATAGGTTTATAAAGACAATTTTGTGGGTAAACTATAAAAATCATATCTTTTGCTTTCAACCTTGGTTTTCTTTTATTAGTTTATTGTGGGATTAATAGTTAGAGTCTAATTGCTACAATTGAAAAAAAATAGAACCACATTGATTGCTCATATTAGTGTTTCAATAGCTTTTTCTATGTAAATCTATGTATCAAAATGGTAATTGACTTATTACGGTAAATTACAACTTGGCCTATCACCTATCACCTTTTCTCTCTTTGCCCCTTGTCTTTAAGCCCCTACATTTCCCCCCTATTTGATTCACAATTATAAATTTTACCGTGCATTAAAGTGGTAGCATATGCGAGTGTAGTTAGTAAATACTCAAACATTTTTTGTTTAATGTCCGTATGTACAAGTAATTTAACCAAAAAAAGTTCATTTTCCATTTAGATATGGACCATATAAAGATGCTTGTTTTTTTTTACCTGTTCCAAAAAATATATGAATAATTCATGTTTTTATAACTGTTCTTCTGAAGTTATCATAGGAAATTTTCTTTTTAAACACGAGATGTAATCTTTCTTTACCAATTTTATGATATCATCTAATGATCATGCCAAAAATTTTGGACGTTAACATTCTTCCGTCATCCTGTATTTCACCAAGTATGCATGCGAGTTGTGTGGTAAACATCCCACAATAGTCCAATATATCGTTTGCGTACGTAAATGCAGATGGGGTTGGTATACGGGTGCCCGGTGGAGGACATCGTGACGGGACTGACAATCCAGTGCCGGGGATGGAAGCCGATATACTATAACCCAAAAAAGAAGGCATTTTTGGGCGTGGGTCCGATCACTCTAGAGCAAGCTCTGGTTCAGTACAAGAGGTGGTGTGAGGGCATGTTTCAGATTTTTGCGTCCAAGTATTGCCCCTTTATATATGGGCATGGAAAGATCAAATTGGGTGCTCAAATGGGTTATTGTTTGTACCTTTTGTGGGCTCCCAATTCCTTTCCCACTCTATATTATGTCATTGTCCCTCCTCTTTGCCTTCTAAGTGGCCTATCCCTCTTTCCCAAGGTAAATATGTCTTTTTTCTTTTTCTTTTTAATTCATAAGAACTGGTTTGGTTTGGTATTTATATGACATCTGAATATTATAATTGTTGCATGTTCAGTCCCTCTTGATATTCACATTGGTGTCATTTAAAAACCTAAATTGAACATTTCATTAGGGACATGCATGCATTTATTGCAATACGAGGGTCGAGTTTGTACCCAGAAAATAGCCTCTCGGGAGATGTGATTAAAACTGTATACATCATGTCATCCAAAAATACTGCACTTATGAACTCTTTTCACCATAATAATCAATAAAGTTACCATATGTGGAAATGCCTTTTATACCGCTTATTTCTTTCTTGTGTACTTTAACATCTTTACGTGGTGTAATTAAAACAACTTTTTCTTGATTAAAACGATCCCTTTTCAGGCGTCTAGCATATGGTTCTTCCCGTTCGCGTATGTCTTTGTATCAAGGATCGGATCTAGCATTGTCGAGGCCCTAGCCTGTGGGGACACACTCAAGGCATGGTGGAACTCACAACGAATGTGGCTAATCCGAAGGACTACTTCATACTTTTTTGCCTTCTTTGACACTATATCTAGACAACTCGGTTTCTTCGAAACAACATTCACCATCACCTCCAAAGTAGCCGATGATGACATGTTGAAGATGTACGAGAGAGAGAAGCTCGACTTTGGGAGCCCTTCCATCATGTTCACAATCATCGCGACACTGGCACTACTGAACCTTTTCAGTCTGATCGGATTTATCACGAAAATGATCACGAGGCATGAGGAGTACGTGGTTGTCGAATCTTTGTTCGCACAAATTGTTCTATGTTCGATTGTGGTTATGATCAATTTGCCCGTGTACAAAGGGCTCCTCTTAAGGAGCGATAAGGGGCGGTTTCCATTTTCCGTTGTGATAAAATCTTTTGTTATATCTTCCTTAGCTTGTTTGGTGTTTGTTTTCTAAAAAAGTTCTTCTATACTTGAGATTGTAATAAATTCTTAAAGGAAGCAAATTGTTACTGTTAATAGACACTTGAGTTTAAAAAAAAATAAAAGTTTTAATTATTTATGTATACATGTGGCAGCTTGTGTTTTTAAAATAGAGATACCAACGGTTTATTTCCTATAAATGGCCACTGTGTAGGCCTTGCTCTGTAGGGGGGAAAAAACATTTGCTATTATCTTGATATTTAATATTATTATTATTTTACTTGAGGAACATAAATTCGACAACAACATAATCGATTGGATATTAGAGTCATTTAATTTTAGGACGGTACTTATGGTATTTCAATATTTCATATTTGTTTTCTAACTTTATTTTATTTTTGATAATTATTATATTTTACCTTAAAATCTTTTAGTACGAAGAATAATAAATTTTTTTATATAATAAATAATTGTTTGAAAGCATAAAGTAAAACTTTTCCATAACACAAATTACTATGGCGATCTTATGTGTGTCAAGTGCATAAAACCATTTTACTATTCTCCTGTTGGAAATGGTTGAGTCCTGAAAAAAGTTCAATCATCCCCCAACACCAGGTTAACTTACAGCCACATAAAATATGGAGTACAATTACTTCATTTAAATAAAAATTATAGTGATTGAAAAAATACTAATTTATACCATTATTACTTGACTTAAATATTAACTAAATTAATAATAAACAAAAAGGTGTTAGATGATGTAACTGATATCGCAGGGGTGGCCACAATCCAATAGACTAAGATCCTACCGGACCCACATGACCGCGGATAGTATAAAATTTATAAGAATGATTCAGCTTACACAAAAAAAAATTATATTATAATTTTAATATTAAAATTACAAACAAAAAATTTTATACTAAAAATTTTGGCTCAAAAAAACAATGGAGTGATTGTAATCTCTTTTAACAAATTACTCCCAAATTGCGGGTCTCAAAAAGTACTCGATTATACAACTTGCATAATCGATCCATTGACCTGGTAGCCAATTGCCTACATTAGTTAGTAAATTGCATCTATTACATATATTGTCACTCAAGACTAATATGTCTAATTAGTCGACAGACATACAGATAAATCCGACCAGCAATTTGATCGAGACTATAATGTTAGTGTAAGATCAAGTATCTGACCTATATTTTTTCTTTAGACCTAGCATCTACTCAACTCACACCCATTTGGACTTGAGAATCCGCCACATGGATTCTCAGACATATTTTGAAATTTTAACAAAGAATAATTTAAGACACGCTAAATGAAGCATGTGATATTTATTTCGAGGTGTCCACAGACATCCATTTCGGCATCCATTTTGGTGAGTCTTAGCTTGTGGCAGAGATTCCCTCCTAGTATAATAGAATTGCCTTTTGAGTAGATCCTAGCCAAAATTTCTATTTTTCATTTTTTGATTGCAAGTCT
This sequence comes from Embelia ribes, assembly GCA_001753735.1. Lineage (NCBI taxonomy): Eukaryota > Viridiplantae > Streptophyta > Magnoliopsida > Ericales > Primulaceae > Embelia > Embelia ribes. Next base: position 8,667 of record MKEJ01105030.1, read on the forward strand.
GATTAATATGATTTTGAATCTTCTCCAAGATTTTAGGATCACACTACATGGTCGGATGATACACTCGTACTATAGGACTGTCCGACACTAGATGGTCGGAAACCTCTACCGATCAATTTTCAATAGTTCTCTTCAAAAAGAAAAGGAATTTTAAAAAACATCACAAGCAAACTTCGAGACCAAACCAACATGATAGAGTGTGACAGAAAGCTTCAAACGGAAAGCCACCAATCCGTACATACAAAAATACAACATTTTTCATATCAAATTTCATTTTACTTCAGTATTACTTCACACAGAAACACAGTTTGAACAGCACACAAAATGGAAGTGGGACAAATACCAGCTGGTGAATAAAAAGTATGTTGGGAAGGTATGAAAGCATGATCTTATATAAAGAAGCTTCGTCACAGAGACAACCTCGTTACGATTCTGCTTTCGGGGCTTGGGTACAGCAAAACCATTTTTTCTGCAATACAGTTCATCTAGAACGTCAGTTACACATCTTAAAATAACTTGCCCCATCAAATTTAAAACAAAATAACATGACTTCCAAATCAATCGTTTACATCCAGTGCAAGACCAAATGGGAGTTTTCTCCTTGTCTAAATGTCACCTTTGTTAGACATGGACTAGTATACAATTGTGGTTCCAATAGTAGAACCAAGATTACAAGAGTCGTCAAATTATCGTGAAAGGAGAAACTAGACATTAGTTTTAGTTTAGTGTCCTGTCCATGAAAATATATAGAACATCATAACAAAAAAAAAGTATTTAACGAATATTTTTGAAAGAAATTCAATTGTTTTATAAAAAGTCAAACTGGAATTGTTTGATTCACTATATAGCATACTCTGCCATTCACCAAGTTCTAGGCATAGAACAAATCTAAAGTTCGATAGGTTAAATCCAAGCACATAAATCTTAAGATAGTGTGAACCAAATGAAGTCATTGCGGAGTAGCAATTGCACGAAAAGAATGAACTGCAACATTTCTATAGGCTAGTTGCTTAGTAGCTCATAGGTAATTCCAATTTGAGCAATCTATACAAATAAAAACTCATGGTAGGAGCAATATTGTAAAGCAAACAACTTACAGCTGGGGACTTGGCAGGGTCTAATCTAGGCCGAATAGAATCTGCCGTTGTTGGTGACTCAGTTTTGCCACCTGTCTTTTTCTCATCCCTGGCCTTGTTGAAGAGCACAGTAAATCCATCAGCTGATGCAGGATCATTCACATCCCATTCACCAAACTTAGGCAATGGCCCTCCTTTTTCCTGGTACAAGACGAAGCAAATAATCAACAAAGACAAGAAAATTCCAACGATAGCTTACATAGATGTATATATGCAAGTATTATGCATATTAAAACAAGACAAAACTGCACCAAAAAATAACATTTAGGTAAAAATCCAGAACAAGGACGAAGTAGAAAAAACATTGAATCAGCGGAATACGCAATTTTTTTAATATAAACAGTGTTCTCTTTTCATTCTTTAGTTTTACTTAAACAGCAAAATGAATCATTTATAAGCTGTGATATGAGCTAAATTTTTTGTATCCTAGAGAAACAAGCATAGATGCCCAGTCATATTCTAAAATCAAAGTGCAGAAAATTGCTCATGTTAGCTTTCCAGATAGAGTAATGATAATAAGTACAAAATATCATGTAAATACAAACACATACGTGGTAACATCCATGCATTGAACTTTTCCCTTAAAAAATTGGATTGTCGGTATGTGAATCATTTTTGTTCCAGATATCAATAGGTTACATACCCCAAGACTGGTACAATATCTTATTTAAGGTGTCATGGTCATCAGCCCAATCCTAACTGGTTCAACCATAAACTGACCCCAATATAGTGTAATATAGGTTGCTTTGCTTACAAGTCATCTACAACATGGACAATCAAGCAGATAACCAAAGATAGGACAACTAAGCTAAACGATAAACTAATATGCAGTTGTTAGAGTTGCTGACTAATCTCAAACCAATTATTGCTTGACACTTTAAGTTATTAGTTTGGTATCGGACTAATGGTTGGTTTACTTAAGAGTTGAGCCTCCTTTCTTTTTAAATGTGGAGGATACTGCATGAAAATTAGAGGGGAATTATAAAAACATCCTAAAGCTAGGAACTGCCAAAAGGGTAACAACCTTGGTACTAAATTTAAAAAATTAGCAGGAAATGTTGAAGCACTCTAAGGGGAGAAAAAAAAAAACCCATAAATTGAAGCACCCCCATAAGGAAGAGAATTACATGATTTACCATATATTTAATAGCAAAACAACTTCCACTGAACCACATATAAAATCATATCAATTAGGGAAAATGACTATTAAACCAGCTAAAACTCTTCATTTCCAAATAAACAAGAGCTTGTTTGGTTGCAACTTATAAGCTCCAACTTTTCAGCCTATTTGCTTACAAGCTGGACAGCGTTTGGCTGCTCAGCTTTTAAGTTGAGCTTATTTACTATTTTGGCCTAAATAAATTGTAAGTTTTAAGATTGATGCATCCAATTTTTATTCTTAACTAGAAATAAGCTGATTTATTTGATTAAAAGCTACAACCAAACAAACCCCAAATAAGAAAAATGCAATTGCCAATAAAATCCAAAATTAGGGGAAAATGTTAAAAGCGCCGTAACAAAAAGAACCCAACAAATTCAAGCACATAATTCACCATAAACTCGAGCAAAACAACTTTTACTAAACCACATATGGAAACATATCCAAGAAGAAGAATAAATAATTAAACCAGCTAAAACTCTTCATTTCCAAATAATGAATGTCATCATCAAACCAACTAAGAAATATCAAATTGCTAATAAATTTCCAGAATTATAGGAAATTGTAAAAGCACCCAAATAAAAAGAAGCCAACAAATACACCTATAATAAGGGAATTGCATAGTTCACCACATATTCAAGAGCTAAACAGATTTCACTGAACCAAACTCTTCATTTACAAACAAAGGTCATCAGCAAACCAAATAAGAAAAATCAAATTGCTAACTAAATTCAAGCACACAAATAAAAACAGAATTGCATAATTCACCATAAATTTATTCAATCAGAAAAAGAAAATTTAGGAAACATATGCTATACGGAGAAAGAAGTAATCATTAAACCAGCTAAAACCCTTCATTTCCAATTATCACAACCCAAATAGGGAAAATCAAATTGCGTACAGTTAGAGGAAAGATCAAGCAGATAATTGATTAATTAGCGAATTAGAGCAAGATCAAATCAACATAGCATATGGTAGCGATCGGAACGCTTACAATCGAGCCAGCTCACCTAAAATCATCAAACACATAAGTAAATATATATATATAGAGAGAGAGAGAGAGAGAGAGATGGGGGCTGAACTTCATACCGACATGAATTACTCTGCGGAATTCTTCTTTCGATAGCAGAGAGAGAGAGAAGGAGAGACCGATAGCGCCACTATACAGAAACACATGATCATGTATGTATGTATATACATATATATATTAGTAATAATCATGTATACGTACAAAATACATACAGAGAATAACTACAAGCGATGAGGGATGACGGTGACTTATGATCAAGATAGTTGCCGGTTAATTTCTTAATTTTTTTTTTATTTCATTTAACTATGTACTTACTTATTTCCGTATATTATATTACTGTGTACAAAAAATCTTGATCTACTAAAACAGAGTAGGGATTTGAGCTAGTTTTATTAGATTATACTTTTAGTAATTGCAAGTGTTGTACATGTTTCTTCTAAATATATATATAAAATTTAAAAGTACCAAAAGTATTTTTTTATGCCTTGGAAATATATATTTTGAACTTATTATTATTGCACCTATTACGTTTTTAGACATCATTTAAGTTTTATATTTGCAATTTCCAGGAAGAAGGAAAAGCTCCCACACAAACTATTCCCACATTGGACGTAATTTATTTTCCAGCTCCGAGCGAGTTCTGTTAACTGTGCTATTATTTCGTCACGAGTAAAAGTTGAGAACTTTTGCGAAATAGACTGATTAAAAGAATGAACATGAAGAATATCTTAAATAATCGATAAAATAATTAGATCGCATCTGACAAGATTAACAATTTCAAATCAGCATTTAGAAAACCAAAAAACTGATGAGAAATACCAATCGCCCACTACATCTACATATGAAACTATAAACCCCAAAAGAGAGAGAGGACAAATAACTATTAGCTCTTAATTACAACAGCCCAAAATGGGGTGGGTAAAAACTAAACTGAAACAAACAGCATAGTCATCATCTCCGAATTTCGCAAATTCGGCATCATTTCCATACAAATGCAAAAGACCGGTCCTTTGTGCTTCCTGCGGAGCAAGACCGAGGGCCTAGAACTTACAACAATCTGGAAGCAGAGAAAAGAGTAACATGTTAAAGAAAGAAGGGGTTTAGAATTTATTTCTTACTCAAAGTTGGCATAGGCAAAGGAACAAATGAAAATTCAACCGTATATCTATCTACTAAAAAACAAATACTATCCAACCTTTGTCTCAAAATGAATAACCTGTCCGTTTCAAGCATGTAATGATATCAACTAAAAGATACGGTAATTCTTAGAATGTAATTTTTAAAATAGCAAACATAACCATAAAAACCAACTTCCTTAAAGGACAGGCATTTGCATGAAATTCACTGGGATGAATGATGAAAATCTCGACATGGGAAGCGAATTATATTTACAATATATGTATGAAATTAGCAAATCAAAGGAAAACATGTCAAACTCACATGTACGTGGCAATGGGAAGCGCTGACATTACTGGGGTAAAAGAAGAAATACATCTATTTAACCAAATCCGAACCCTTCACTAGCCTCGTGGATAGCAAGGAGGAGTCGCTCCTGTAGCTGTTCCTTGCAAGTATACTCAGGAAGGTCTAGTTGATTAAAGCTTGACAAGGTAAGAAAATAATTTAGTAAGAGGTTATTAGTGAATACCATAATCCAAAATCAAAAGGAAAACAATTGTAGAATCAAACAAACTCGAACAGAAAAGACGAACCATGTATGAGCTGATGGTAGTCGCTCAGGAGCACCGTAGGCTTTGTGAATCTGAAACCTTTGAGGACCAGAAATGCCTTGCGACGCTTTAAAACCCTCCAAAGGCACCTACAAAACCAAAAATATAAATGTTGGTAAACTTATACAAGAGCAAGGACAATAGAAGTCTATGTCGGTATATAGTTTGTTTGAGACACCAAATCATTTTTCCCATTACAAGTTATAGCAAATAAACTGCATAATACGAAGAAACATTAGCCCCAAAAGGTTTATATGCAAGCCGGAAAGACTTTTGGCAGACACATAAAAGTTGTTGTCAGGCTACACAAGCGAGGTTGTCCAACTAGGTTGGATCAGCTAGAAAATTAGGAGTGAGACTCCATCCTTTCGTTCAGTGCAATGACTACCTTCCACTTCAGGTTCCCTTCATCAACATCCACTGTTAGTATCTCTTTGTGGGCTATGCAATCGAACAGTACTTGACTGCTGGAATGGTGTTACAATTATTTATCCTGTATTGTCTAAAATAACTGACTTAGCGTCTATAAATATTCTATGTTTTCAACATTTTCAGAGAACTGTCAATGTCATGCCTGTGAACAAAAATTGTAGTTTATTAGGAGTATAGGACAGAGAACTCGCGCTGAAATGAAGAGCATGCCAATCATAACCACTTCGACATGCATTTGGGGGAGCATAAGAGTATTTCATCTGATTAAATTAAAACAAGTTACCTTTGATGTTCCAGTGACAAACTGCAGTAATCTTGCCATGTCCTCCTTATTAAAAGCTGTGACAACCTCCCAAAACCATTGAATAACACTAGACGCAGCAGAGTAGCCAGTATACTCAGTGTTGGCCTTCAAATCATCCACTGCAAAGGTTTGATCAAGTCAACCACATATAAAGAAAATCAACCACAAAAGATACATTGTGTAACCAAGTGCAGAGCATGCCAACTCACCGTCAATTTCTGGAAGTCCGCTGATTAAGAGCTCGAGCTCTTTATCATTGAAAATGGAAATAAGTTCTCGAGGTACTAACTCATCGAAACCCTCCAGGAAGGAATTAATTTGAGGACGGATAGCATTTGTCAAAATATGATCAGCCACAAGATCTACGTACTCGTGCTTCGTTTCTTCAGTAACCCGTATATTTCTCCCTCCTGGCTTAAGCTCATAATCAGTAACCTGTCGCAAGCAAATTATGAAAATATAAGTACATATTGTGAAATGGCCAAACAAAGTTTCAGGCAGAGGAGCGGGAACTCATCAGATCATTTCAAATTGAAGCACAACAAAAAATAACTAAAAGAATCATGGCGTTAAGAACAAAGCACCAACGGAACATCAGTACCTCAGTCTTCTCATAAAGAATGTGTTTCTCCTCATCCGCATCCATGCTAAATGTAAGATCAAGTATGTCGCTCACATCATTCTGAAACAAGAAAGCATAAAAAAGATTAAAAACCATCACTAGTAGTAAATGTAGTATTAAAAGGAAGTAATTAAACACTGAGTTACCTCCAGCATCCACTTCAAGTTTTTATAGTAATCAGGATCAACAGCCTCTATGTCATGGTAAGTCACCTTCACTCCAAGAATGTGCTTGTAGAAAGACCGAGTGAAATAAACATCTAGTAATTGTGCATCAAACAATGCCTTAGCAACCTGCATCATAAACATAACAGTATGTAGAGCATTCAAGCTTCAAAAATATATATATTAAGCACAAAAGAAAATAAAAAAATAGATAAATTAATAGCAAAATTGATGAACAGAAAGTGCTTCAAATGGTCAACAAAGACTCACCACACGACCCACAAATTTGAAGTAAGAGAGATGTTCGGTCTGGTAGACGGAGTTGGGATTTGGTTGGAAGGTTGCATTGTTTCCCACAGTGGTGAAGAGCAGAGCTCCCTTGTCAAATATAACCCTAGAAAGCAGTTGATACCACTCTCTAGTCAAGCCACCAGCATCAATACCCTCTTCACCTTGGAAATGTACATTTAATCTACCTTTCAGGTCCGGAGTGGGCCGCATCCGCAGTTGGTTATAGGAATCCTCCAAAACATAGGCCCGGCGCACACTTATTCGGAGTGGGCCAGAGAGATGTTGCTCATGCTGCTGCCTAATTCTTGAGCGGAAATAGGCCTTTTTATTATCAAAATCAATCAACCTTGGCGCTTTCAGCATGACAGAGAGAGACTTCTCCAACAAACCAGGGTTTTGCCTCACAAAGGCATTGAGTAGACGACGATGCTTCTCCGCAAACTTGGCAAAAATTACACACCCATCGAGCCTTTTCTGAGAATCAACTCCACCCCTAGTGGGGGATGGGGCTGAAGTCCCAGCAGATTCTTTGACCTCTCTAGCAGTTGTATCAGCATGATCATGCGGTGTTACATAGTTGTTGGCTTGTATTCTCTCGCACAAAACAAAGAAAGCCTCAATGAAAGGCAACAGTCTTTGAGTTCCTGAAGGAAGGGGAGGAGATAAAGAAGAGGAGCCAGGTGCAAGCTCTTCTTGAACATTTGTATTTGACATAACGGAAGAGAAAGAGCTTTGTGCCAAGTCTGCATCAGTGCTGCTTATGCAGTTGCTCAGCTCTTGCCATAGTGGCTCGAGCGCAACACTTAATTTCGACATGATGGCATGCTCTTCCATTTCACCATCGTTCTCCGCACCATCAACAACAGGTGATGCAAGTGAGCAAAGCGTCTGAAGAACACGTAAAACACCAGGCCCAGCCATTGAGCCAGAACTTAGACCTAGCATATGTGTATTCCTCAGAGTAACCAGCTCACTAACAGCAGAATTGCTTAAACTGTTTGCAAGTTCAGAAAGCTCCAAAATAAAATGTTTTCTATGTGTTGTAGCAACAGAAGCCAACTTCTTCAGTACCTCATCAACAAGCAAGTAAACTTTGTCCGAAAGCCTAATGATAATCCAAGTGAAGTCCAATACAAAGTAAATCAGCAAAAAATAAAATGAAAGAAAGACTTGGGCATGAGAAAAATGAAATTCAAGGAACTCCAATCAAGAAAAAAGGTCATACTATTTAGGGCCAAATCCTTGTTAGCACGCCAACCTTTGGACCAAAATCCAATTACTACACCAATCTAAGGTATCCTCCAATTAGGATACCAACCTAAGGCTTTGTTCAAAATTATGCTCGGCAATACGGTATCTGCTAAGTCAGAAGTTAGTGCCATGTGGCAGAGGCATTTTGGTCTTTCACTTAATAGATAGATTTAAATTTAAAATATACATATATATATT
>MKEJ01105035.1:0-19924 GCA_001753735.1 Embelia ribes
TTATTTTTATTGAATCAAAATTATTTTTTAACTACAAAAGTTTAAGAAATAATTCACTTATAGTACTTTTATATTTTTTTTTTATAAATAAATTTATATTTTATCAATACATAAAACCCATGCAACGCACGAGATACACACTAGTATATATATATATATATATATTTATCTATGGTGAGTTGACGCTTGGGAACCAATTTGACATGGCAGCCAATTGACGTGCCAGGTGGCAGAAGAAGACTACACTTGTATCCACAGAAAATCGTGGTCGTAGACTATTGATCCGGACCCACACACCCACCTCAACGCCCCTCCTCCCCCCAAAATCGTAAATTCATCGAAATCCAAGCCCATTTGCGTCATTTCATCTCGCCCCCGAATTACCCTCGCGAGACTCCCCCCTCCTCTCTCTCTTTCTCTGTGTCGAAGCGATGCGGTGATACGAAAGGTATATTCCTCCGCCCGATTCTCTCTCTTGACTCTCTAAACACCATCGCCCTCCTCCACTTCTATATGCATATATACATATAGATTGATAGATATATATATATATATAGAGAGAGAGAGAGTCTCGGAGGAGCAAAGACTGGACGAGTTTGACAATTTATATTTTCTTCGTCTCCTCGCACTCTTTTGGATTTCACTCCAAGGTTCTCTTTGTGGTCATTTGTGATTCTATCTTATAATTTTGCTTAATTCGATGAATGCTCTTGATTCTGTGTTTGTTTTCCCAATTTAATTGCATTTTGTATATAAATTGACTTGTATATATAATGATCAGATTTTGTCAAACTTATTGATCTCGCATTTTGTGGGCATGATCCAATTTTGATGTGTTTTTTTTTTCTTCAAATTAAAATATATTATAAACTAAAAAATTTACGCAATCGAGGATCATACTTTAGATGCGTTGAAGCTCAAAACACTAAAAATCACTCCACAGGGGGTTAAACACGACTAGCCTAACACGATAGGTGCATATTCAATTAAAGTTCAAGGCTAGAAATTCACAAAAAAACACAATGGCCAAATAAATCTCGCCATTAATAGAGCATAGACGCAAGCTCTATCACCAGAGGGTGGAGAATGATTTCATGTGCTCGACTGCCCGTGTTCTAAACTCACCAATTCAACTGATAACTATCCGAAGTCACCCCTAGCAAAGGGTCATCGACCAAGTTAAACCACCATTATTTATTATTTCAAGCCAGAATGATTTGCAATCTAAGAAGCACCGATACGGATACGGACACGGGTGCGGATATGGATTCGACAGTTTTCATAAAATTCTGGACACAAACATAACGGGAATTCGGTATTTTTTTATTTTTTTAAATAATTTTTATAAGTTAGTAAAATAATGTATTAGTTGTTGGCTCAAAATAGCAACTAAGCAATTGGATTTTGTTATAATTTAGTTCACCTTAGTAACGAGTATTATTAATTATCAAAAGCCCAAAAACATGTTATGCACTAAAGGAATAAACAAATATTGAAATGTGTTTTGTGAAAACCATGAAAATGTACGACTGAAAATGAATAAAAATTGACTGAAATTGAAAAAAAGTTTGCAAATTGATCCGCCGTGTCTATGACAAGTCCAAAATGAGTCCATCATATGTCCAAAGTTTAAATAATGAAATAGCATTTTGGACTCGCTATGTGGCGTGTCAGACACGTATTTCGAAGTGTCCGTGGAGTACGTGTGTTTGATACGTGTCCGATACGGACACGACACTTATTTTGGAGTGTCCGTGCTTCCTAGATTGCAATTGTCTCTTAAAACATAGTTGGTGCATCATTTAGGTGAAATTAGGGATTCTTTTCTTAGATTAAGTTAGCAAATGACGCGTATTACAACAGCAGCAATAAGGATTCACTTGGATGATGAGGATGACTCACTTCTATATAAGGCTACTTACTCATCTATCATTCTAATACACGTGTATTTTCCTATCACTTGCATCAATATTTTAGAGGTTCACACCAATATAATAAGTGAAATGTTTTATAAAATATACAATTTATGTTTTTTTTTTCTTTTGACTGGAAGTAATTATATGATGCTATTGTGTATCAGTTCTTTTTCCTTGTGCATTGTACTGATGGAGAGATTTGATTGCAGTGGTATCTTCTGATGTTGATGAGAGATTCCAGTATGCCTGGTGAACTGTGATGGGTGTTTGCAGTGGCTACTTCAATTGGTTAGTGCTTATGATAAAGATGGGTATGATGACAGTGGTCTAAATACAGAGCTTTCCAGAGTCTACCCCTAAATGGCCCATATTTAAGATTTGATTCCTTAGAAGCTTCAATAGCCTGAGTTGTTAAATGACTTCTTAAAGCATTGTGAATGATATGACCTTGAAAGTTGTGTTTTTATAGCACATCTGCTAGTGAGAAAGCATCTGGTGTTGGTAGTCTTACATTAGTTTTAAACTTTACAAGTAGGTTTTTTATGGAGGAAGTAGTTTCTCTACATAACCAAAAGCAGAGTTTGCAGCTAAGTGCTCGCAAATTCTCACTAGGTGGGAGTAAAAGGGATCTATGGATTGTTGTGAGAGAGGGGACTGTGACTGAAGTAGAGTCAGCTTTGGTTCTGTTGAAGAAGAATGGGGGTAACATCAACCTGAGGAACAACTTTGGCGTAACTCCTCTTCATATTGCAACATGGAGAAATCATGTACCCATTGTGAAGAGGCTTCTTGCAGCTGGTGCTGATCCTAATGCGAGGGTGTGCTTTTAATCTGAATCTTATGATCATTTATTCACATTGATTGCATATATGCTTGCTGTCTGAAATAAATACCAATTGGTGGTTATTCTTGTTGTTAATGTGGGGTAAGCTGAAGTTGCATTCATTTTATTTCCTTTTGTGTGCTTAACTGTTGTCGGTATGTTGCTGAATGTATTGAGAGTAAATTTTTGGGTATAACAAGGTTATTAATAACCTGTTGTAGGAATTTGCGGTTGATTTTGATGCTTCATTTGAAGCTTTTGTCTTCGTTTTTCTAAGTCTGTAATTTTCCTAGCGCTTTAAGGAAGACAGATGGTATTGGCTTCTAGTTTCACATTTCTGACATCATATTTAGAAAAGTTTGGTAGGGAAACGTCTGTTGGGGTTTCGAATTATTTATATTGTGCTGAATTATTATTCGAATAATCTTGGGAGGACATAGGAAAATGAATCTAATTGAAGGAAAATAATAAGTGGCACCATGCTTAGTAATTTGGGTGAGAGGACAATTATTAATTTCTGACTATTCATGTTCTAGAGATGCTTATAATATTTTGGTGAAACAATTTTCTTTTCTCAAGGCTAAAAAGTTGTCATCTTAGATTTGTGTAGATTTTCATTGTAATTTTTCCTCCGTGTCTATAATTTTGCAGGATGGAGAATCAGGGTGGAGTAGCCTTCACAGAGCCCTTCACTTTGGCCATCTTGCAGTGGCAAGTATCCTGCTCCAAGCTGGTGCCTCAACCACGTTGGAGGACTCGAAGTTCCGAACACCTGTTGATCTCCTATCTGGATCTGTCTGGAAGGGGGCGGACAATGGTGATAAGTCAGGTATGACGTATAGTTTTCTGTGCTAACTCAGGTAAAGTATTAATTTCAGCTTATTTCTATGCTCTGGAACTCTTTTGACACTGATAAATTCAGTATCTTGATGACACTTTTTCTGTTTTACTCCTCTTGTATCATAACGTCAAATACGTACTGATATAGCACAATAAACATATAAGAAAGTATGTGTGTCCATTTTGTATTAATGGTCGCATAATCTGTATTCTTGTCCATTGTCCAGTGTCCAACCCTGAGACTCATTGAGTATGCTTTTGTCTTAATATCTTTCAGTGGCTACAGAAGTGTATAGTTGGGGAAGCGGTGTGAACTATCAACTTGGAACTGGAAATGCCCATATCCAGAAGTTACCATGCAAAGTCGACTCCCTTCATGGTTCATTAATAAGATTCATTTCTGCTTCAAAGTTTCATAGTGTAGCTGTTAGCGCTTGCGGAGAAGTCTACACTTGGGGATTTGGTAGGGGTGGACGCCTTGGCCACCCTGATTTTGATATTCACAGGTGGAAGGAGTTTTTGTCTTATTTATTGTTTATAGTGAAACTTCAACTCGTACTCAGATCGATTTAGACTTGGGTGGTTTCTTATCAAGTTTTAAGAAGTTCATGAAGTTGTCTATGTGTCTGCAGTGGTCAAGCTGCAGTTATCACTCCTCGATTGGTGACTTCTGGTTTGGGAGCTCGCCGTGTTAAGTCTATTGCAGCGGCTAAACATCATACTGTTGCTTCAACGGAAGGCGGGGAGGTATTCACATGGGGTTCTAATAGAGGTTTGGCCTTTTGTCATTCAGCTTATTTCATTCAGTTTTCCATGAAGCAAGAATTGTCCATATTCAACTAACAGACCTTTCATAGAGAACACTTTTAACATAGAGCTTTAGAGCCATGTTTATTATTAGTTCAGTGGTAATGAAACATGATCATCGCTTGGTTATTCAGCCTCTATGTCAATTTTGATTTAGGAACTAAGTCTGGATGGCTTGTAAAGCTAACTTTTTAATTTATTTCCTGAGAAAGCGAGGCGCATTTGGTAGACAGATTTATTGACCTGACTTATGGCCAGTGCAAGCAATAAGGACAAAAAGCAAAAAGGTCAATTTTTTTTGTACAACACAAAATGTATCTTGAAACAATAAAAGTTTTGCCCCCATAACTACTGGCTTCTGTTCTTTTGCAACTGTTTTTCCTAGCTACCTAGTCATCCTAAAAAGCTGATGTTGAATGGATCCATATTAAGAAAATGGAACAAGTTTCTTTCCATGCCAGCCTATGTTCTCAAAGTGTTGCCCCATTCTAATTGATATGGTGCTTTCTATGGCTATACAGAGGGTCAGCTAGGGTATACTTCTGTGGATACACAACCCACACCCCGGAGAGTTAGTTCCTTGAAATTGAAAGTAATAGCGGTTGCTGCAGCGAACAAACATTCTGCCGTTGTATCTGAATCTGGTGAAGTTTTTACATGGGGATGCAATAAAGAGGGTCAGCTTGGTTACGGAACATCAAATTCTGCTTCAAATTACACACCAAGATTGGTCGACTACTTGAAAGGAAAGGTCTTTGTTGGAGTCTCTGCTGCAAAGTATCACACCATTGTTTTGGGGGCTGATGGAGAGGTATATGAACGCCATACCGAGTTGTTTTTTTTCCTTGGGCTTGGAAAATCATATTATGACTCTATGTAAAATGAATTAACCTTGGCTTGCAGGTTTTCACTTGGGGTCATCGGCTTGTTACCCCGAGGCGTGTAATTATTGCTCGAAATTTGAGAAAAAGAGGGAGCACCTTGTTGAAGTTTCATCGGAAGGAACGGCTTCATGTGGTTTCTGTAGCTGCAGGAATGGTACATAGCTTGGCTCTCACAGACGATGGTGCCTTGTTTTATTGGGTTTCCTGTGATCTCGATCTTCGATGTCAACAGGTGTGTCATTTTATATTTTTCCTGTCCATTGTTGTTATTTACTATTGAAAATTATTAAAATTGTCTATTTTGAGTATTTCATTTTCTTAGGCTACCAAGATATAAAAGTTAAGTACCGGGGAAGGAATTGTGATTGTGCAGACCAGCTATCTTATTTTTCTTTTTCATACAGCTATATACGCTTTGTGGCAGACCCATTGGTAGTGTTTCCGCTGGTAAATACTGGACTGCTGCAGTCACGACGACTGGGGATGTTTATATGTGGGATGCAAAGGAAGGAAAGGATGAGCCACCAGTTGCAACTCGATTGCATGGTGTAAAGAGAGCTACTTCAGTATCTGTTGGAGAAACTCATCTTTTGATTATTGGTTCCCTTTATCATCCCCTCTATCCTCCTAGTATTGTAAAAAATAATCAGAAAATTGAAAGGAAGGTCTATAGTGATCTAGATGAGTTAGATGAAGATTTCATGTATAATGATGCAGAATCCAAAAAATTTTTGCCCCCTGTAGAAAAGGATGAGATTGTGAGTAAACCTGTACCAACCTTAAAAAGCCTCTGTGAGAAAGTAGCAGCAGAAAATATGGTGGAGCCGAGAAATGTTTTACAGCTTCTGGAAATTGCAGATACACTGGGTGTAGATGACTTGAGGAAGCACTGTGAGGTATTTTTTTTTCCCTTCCCAAACAAGATAAGTGAAAATGGAAGATTTCTCAGCAGTTTAAAAGTAAACTGCAATAATTGGCAAGGCATTCATATCATTTACCTTTACATGATTAAATGTGCTCTACACTGTATGAGGTGTTATATGCATTTTTAGGGTGTTCAGTTAAAAAGAATCACTTCTTCAAGAGTTCTGGCGATCTGTTAAGGCATTCCAAAATCCGAAGCTTCCCTTCTTGATAAATGCCAGAAGCTATAGCTTTTTTTTCATTGTTTTAGAGACAAGAGGGTGGTTTTCTGAAAATGCTTAGTAGAGTTACTAACATATTTTTATTCAGGAGCTCATGGAATAATTATATATAATTATCTTTACAATTGTTTGATTGGCTTTGTAATTCATTTTCCCCTATTCTACTTTTTGAAGTTTGAATTCACTTCAATATCCGTAATTGCAGGACATTGCTATTCGCAACATCGATTACATTTTTACTGTCTCATCTCATGCAATGTCAAGTACTTCGCTGGATGTTCTTGGTAACCTCGAGAAGTTGTTGGACTCTAGATCGTCTGAAACCTGGAGTCACCGACGGCTCCCAACTCCAACAGCTACTTTTCCGGCCATTATAAACAGTGAAGAAGAGGGCAGTGAAAGTGAATTTCTTCGTGATCGGGGATGTACAACTAGAAAAAGTAAAAAGATAGAGGGAGATCATAGATTAGATTATTTTGCTCAAGCTAACAACTATCCCAATCAAGATATCATGAAACAAGTCCGCACTTTGAGGAAAAAGCTGCAACAGATTGATACGCTTGAAGAGAAGCAATCAAAAGGGCATACTCTTGATGACCAACAGATTGCGAAGGTTCAATCAAGGATTGTTGTGGAGAGTTTTCTTGCAGAGCTAGGAGTTCCGGTTGGAAAAGAGGCAGAAAAAGTACCATCTTCACCATTTATAGAAGGAAGGGGGAGCAAAAAGGCTGATGTATCAAAAAAACAAAGAAGGAAGAGCAAGCATAAGGTTGCTATTGGTTCTACTTCTATCATGGATATGGTACCGAGTCCTGAAAAGGTTTTCTTTGATAACGAAATCTCTCAAGCAAAGAACCAGGTTAGTCTTTTGATGTATCACCTGTGTACAATTTGCTCATTTTCCTAAGTGATGCTCATTTTTCCTTCCCATACATGCCAGAAATATTTTTTCCATTTTAGGGAGAAATGCAAAGCTCTAAAAAAGTAAGAGCTACAAATACTAAGAACTATTGACATGGTTTATGGATGAAATCAAGTTGGACCCGTTTCCTTACCTTGACATCCAAAATATGGAGATGTGCACGTTGGTTAAAAGTAAAATGCAGCAGTGTGGCCCCTGAGTTTTAGGTTCTTCTGTCTCAAAAGTGGTTAGGTGTCGTCTCACACCAGCTTCTTTGAGTAGCATATTAGGTTTTGGTGGTATAACTCCCTATTGAGGTATAATGTCTTCAGATTTATGCAAAACATTGAAAAGATTTTGTATGTTAACATAATTAGCTTTTGTTTATTAGCCTTGACAGTTTTGGTTGAGCCTTTCCTGATGTACCTTTTGTCTGGGTTGGTTTTTTCCTTCATGCTTTTGAACTAAATGGTAGAAAAATGAGCAGAATAATTTGCAACTGTACTGTATCGGATTCATTGTTGGATTGTTGAAATTGGTAGGAAGTAGAGACTGAAGGAGGATCTGATCACCAAGTTGCTGATGAGACTCCTTCATGCATGAAGGATGACATTCAAGAAAACCCGAGGAGTAGAAATTCATCAGTAACAACCTCAAAGAAGAAAAAGAATAAGAAAGGTGGACTTTCTATGTTCCTTAAAGGTGATCTTGATGACCATCCAAAAAACGAGATACCACCACTGCTACCACTAATTGCCAAAACTGAGGGCCCCGCTTGGGGTGGTGCTAAAATTTCAAAAATGTCTTCCTCTCTACGCGAGATACAAGATGAGCAGAACAAAACTATTGAAAGTCTACCCAACAGGACCAAAAGTCAGGTGGATGATCTATCTGATTGGAAAAGTGGGATGAAATTTCAATTGAGTTCATTTTTACCATCTAGTCCTATTGCTGTTGTCTCGGCTCACACACCACAGGCCTCCGATGGAGGTACCCCTCCTTGGGCTGCTTCCGGAACTCCACCACTTCTTTCTCGTCCATCTCTGAGGGATATCCAGATGCAACAGGTGTGCCAGACTCGTTTCTTTTTACCTCCCAAATCCACTCTCTCAGCGGGCTTGTTTATGATTATTGCATGTGTTTAAGAATGTGCTTATTTTGTCTGATAGCTTGTTTCTTTCTTTGAAAAAAAACCCAAAGTTACCTGCTGGTTATCTACTCAAATTCGTAGCGCTGCTTTCTAATACTGGGTTTAATTTCTAATTGTGAATCAATTATTTAGATACCAAGTTTGGGAAATGTCCCTTAGCTTCATATTGAAGCTTCAAAATATTTTGACCAGTTGACTTCCAAAAATTAAGTGGAGTTCAAAATTCAGGTAAAGAGGGGGAAAAGGTGTTCATTGAGTGCATTAGAAGCCGACCTCAAGTTTTTGCAATTCGTTTTGTTTATGTCATGTACTTAGTTTGATTGTAGCATCTGGTTTTACAACTTCAAACTTTTAGCTTGCATTTCGCCTCCATGTATTGGGATCTCATTTTCTTGCTTTTTTCATATGCTTTTGTACCAAAGCAGGGAAAAGTTCACCAGAACCTTTCCCATAGTCCAAAGACGAAAACGACTGGCTTCTCAGTTATGAGTGGTCAAGGCTCACCCTCAGATTCAGCTGGAATGAGCCGCTGGTTCAAACCAGAAGTTGATTCACCCTCGTCGCTTCGTTCAATTCAGATTGAGGAGAAGGCCATGAAGGATCTTAGGCGTTTCTATAGCAGTGTTAAAATTGTGAAACCGTCTTAAGATGGTCATGTATTTGTTGACCTGACTTTCGAACAGTTCTGGTATCAGGTTCTCTTGTTTTTTTTCTCCATCCCATGTACATTGCAACTAGATTCTGTATATTATGCTCCTTCTGACTTAAAAGGGTTGGTGGTTTTAGTTAAAATGAGGTAGTGGTATGGCAATAACATTATTGCATATCGGAAAACATGTGGGCCCAGAATCAATAAAAATTATTGCTCATCACTATTTTTTCATCCAATGGTCATTTTTTTTTTCATTTGAAGTTTAATTAGCAGTTCTAAATGGATCTGCATGTTTCAGATTTGTTCTCTATTTTAGATGGATGAGTTTCATTTGGACTTGCAAATATACACTTTGATCGGGAACTCAGAGGTAATTCTAATGAAGTTTCTTTTTTGAGCGGTTGTGGCTCAATAATGTGCGTGTCTGTGGTGGGCAATACTTGTACGCATGTATAGCCTGTGGTTCCAGTCATTGCTAAGGCGTATAAGAACCACTTGTATGTGTGCATAGCTTGTGGTTCCAGTCATTGCTAAGGTGTATAAGTAACGGGTCTAAGATGAAGCTTTTCGACTTTTATAATTAGTTGGTCGTATATACACTTCCACATTGGCGTAATGAAGGACATGTATTCTTATTTGCGGATGAAGTGTATATATACGTAACAAATGTGTAATATTAGTCGAAAGATAATCATGTAAATCCTGCAAAAAGTGGACAGTATTTTCCTATGCTTGTTGGTGTAGCATAGTTGGACTTTGAGATAGTACTAAGGAGGTTTCAATTTATTGAGTTAGCTATATTGAGGTGACATAATTGAGTAACATCACTTCGGCAATGCTCTTTATTTGTTCCCTTCTTCTATTTCTCTCTCTCATAATTGAATGAAATGTCAAGGAAAATTGAGGAATTGGATCTGAAAGAAAGGCACTGGGATTGGGACACATGAATCCTACAAGTTGAGTTGTAGCTTGTTGCAGCTCAATTTTTTATTGTTGGATCAGATTCAATGATCAAGATTTAAGAAACTTATAAATTAAAAAAAAATTACTCAATTGAAAAAATATTTGAATCTGAGGCATTGGATCTGATATAACGGTCTAGAACTGAGCTACAAGCTACAACTCAGACCGCTAAAATCTTATTTTTCGTGTTATGGTGGCTGAATATCAAAATAAAATTTAATAAATGTAATTATAAAATTATTTTAATTTTTTTTTTTTTTATGTTGGATTATGTTTTAACAAGAGAGCAAAATTGTTTACCTAAGTTTTTTTTCAACTTAATGAAACAGATTGTGGATTACATTCTTACATGGATTTATTATTTTCACTTTTAGTTTTACTGATTCAATTATACGGCTATATGTGAATATAATATACCAATATGCAAGTCACAACTGACCTGATAGCCTTTGGTGCAGTGTTATTTTTTGGATGTACAAAAATTTTTCATTACACGAGTTTTTTTTTCTCTCGGTATATTTGAGAGAATTACATTTGAGTTAGGCCCTCTTGTAATTATTCAACAAAAATATTAACTTTTTCTAAAGCTAAAGTAAGCTTTTTTTTTTCCTAATTCAGCAGACTTTGTCTCCTTCCATGGCCCACTAGGTCTCGGGAGTTTTGATTTCAGTGCTTTTTTTACCCCCCCGGTTAACTACACTAACGATCCCCATATTTCCTTGAAAGTTCTATTTGGTGCCTTAGTTTTAATTAACACAGTGAGGGTCCACAGGTTCTGGACAAGCGGCAAAATCATTTTAAATAACGAAAATCATATCAACTAATCATCGTGTTATTCTTTTAGGATAAATTGGTCTGTTACGATCATTATTTAATTAATTTCTCCTATTTCGAAAAACTTTAGAATTTTTAATATGAAATAATAAAATTATAGAAGAACGTGTCACTTTTTCTTAAATGTGGGGACCAATCTTTCCCTGTTTTTCAAAAGTTGGGAACTATAATTGTTGCAATTGGACCTATGGGAACTAGATAGAACTTTAGCTGAGACTATGGGGACAATTAGTGTAATCACCCTTCAGAGAAAAAGCTGAGACATGGCCTGTAAAAGCAGCTTAACCACTCACAGCAAAAACACATAAGAACAAGACAAAGCCCTTCCTTCCAAAATCCACCAGCTTTTTTCTTTATTTTATTTGCATGGTGACCTGTCACCTCATGTGCATTCCCATCTCTTTCTCTCTCCTATTTGACATCATTTGGTGCCCATTAATTAGGAGGAAAGATCATTGTGAACTTGAGTGCCAAATCATTAAAGAAAATGGAGAGAGAGAGATAGAGATATTAACTATGGCTTGAAGATCATATCAAGGAAAGGAGGGTTGGTGTTTGGAATGAAGTTTGATCCTAGATCTCCTTCCATCTAATTTTTTCAATTTTTTCTCTTCCTTTCTAGATTTATATAAGTACAAATACACTGAATAATCATATACGCTCAGAAAATCGTATATGAAAGCTATGCAAATACTTGTGGTTTTAGATCGTGTGCATCAATCGCTTTTTAAACCATGATTAACGTGCATAGTGTAATCACGTTTTTTTTTAATTTTTGTCTAGTTTCGATAGATGATTGCTAATGTGAATCATTTTCTATTTATACTGTTCGTTTGGTCGCAGTTTTCAAGCAAATAAGTTAGGTTATTTCTAATTAAGAAAAAAGTCGGATGCATCCAGTTTATTTAGGTTAAAACAACAAATAAGCTCATCTTGCAAGATGAGAAGTCAAGTATTATCTAATTTTTTAAGTAAAAAAAATTTTAAAAACTAAAATTTATAAGATGTAACCAAATACGCTCGCATATATGTATATTCTCATGGATAGATCTCGGACCAGGCTTCATTCCTCGCACCAATCTTTCAACAAACTAAAGCACTCTTCTCATAATACTATCTAGCAGTTGCCTCTGTAAGTAAACCCTAGTACCTTCTTTGTTTGCTTTTATTTATTTCCTCATAAAAAAATTTAATTAAGTTCTATCATATATATTTTATAATTTATACATGATCTTAGCATAGGTAAGATTTCTTGGTAAATCATCATTTTGTCCATGTTGGTTTTGTTCATTTTCCTTAATTTTTCTCACTTATGCAAAACCAAATTCTTTTTCAAGATGATTATAAAGAAAATCTTTTTTTCTCCTAATTTTTATGCTGGAATGAGGGGAAAATGTTCGTTTTACCGCAGCCTAAGTTGGATCGATTGTAAACTTAATTACTAAGGTTTTTTTTCTTATATCAATATGCATACTTGCGAATATTAGGCCACTGACTTAAATTTGCAAGCTATGGTTAAGAGCCGACCAAAAAGAAAACTCCGAATGGAAGTATATATACAACAATTCTTCTATGCATTTTCTCGTTTTCTTGGCAAAGTCTTCTAATATAATTACGAAAATACTGAAATTTAGTTTCAATTCTTTTTCTTTTCTATTCTTTTCCTTTTTTTCTTTTCTTTTGACAGAGCTTTTTAAAAAGCATAAGATAATTATCTCCGGAGATTTTGTTGGCTATTCACGATTATAGACATATTTCATACCAGTGGTTCAAACTCAAGCCCTTACATTTGACCACATCACCAGATCATCGCCTTATCTGTTGATGTGGCCAAACTCAAGGCGTGTTCGGTTCAAAAACTACTCGTTGCAGTTCTCAATCGATTACTTCATATTAACAATCTCATTACGCACGGTGCTAAGCGTTCGCCTACTTTGCTTTGGTGTGCTTTAGCTAGGTTTTAAATTGAAAAATAATTCACTCATGACAACTATGTTGAGAAAGTCGAAGCAACAATATCTTGGTTCATTGATCTTATTTTAAGGAAAAGATCAATGCAAATAATCTAACTACATAGTTATTTTGTACAAATTATATATATGATTTTCTGTACGTATATCATTAGTTTTTTCAATTTGATTTTCTCTTCAAAGACGTTTTTGTCTTTGAACTGTGTAGACATTGGGTCATTGTCTCATACTTCGTTTTGTGATGGTAAAGGTTTCTCATACCTTGCCTTTTCTAGCTTTTTTTTTTTATTATTATTGGAAGAATCACATGTACGTTGCACGTGACGTCTTTCTCAATATAGTCAGAATTGAGCACTCTCATTCCCACAAAATTTAGACACTGTCGCTCTCGTTATAACAAAAAATATAATGCTCATCTCTATCATTTTATCATTGCTGAAGTAAAATCCTATTGAACATTTCAAAATTATGAATATAAAGTAAATGTATTACTTATAAAATATAATCATAATTAATTATATAAATAGAATGAAGAAAAAAAAAGAGTAACATGCTGCTTTTCAACTTGGAAGATAGTTGTGATAGTTTCAATTCCCAAGTTTTATTGTTTTTTATTGTAAATAAACTATTACCACTTTTAGTTTTAAAAGATTCAAGGGAAAAAAATTGCCAAAAATAATTATAGGAAAAAATTATATTCTTATATTATGTCACAAATCTTTATTTTAAAAATGTTTTGGATTTCAAAATAAAATTTTAATTTTAATCTATGACATTTTTTTAAGTGGACAAAGGCAGTTAATGCATTAATAACTAGTTACTTATTTATTTACTTTTTGATTTTTAAGCGGGTGAACAGTAATTAATATAATTTTAGAGTTAACGAAAATGCAGGTTTTGAATAAACAAAAGAAGAAAATCTTCTATTATTCGCTTTAATATATATATATATATATTGATATAAAAATTGTATCTTTTGTTAATTTTGCTCTAATCGTGACATATATTCACATAATTTTTTTTACGCTTATCCCATAAATTTATGATTTATAAATAAAAATTTATCATAACATAATTTTACCAAAAGTAAACATATTTTCAAAATAAATCTTATTAAAAATAAATTACTTTATTTGTAAATATAACCATAACAAAGTTTCTATAAAATTAATTTTATTGGAAACATATAAAATATATGCCAAAACCAACTCTATACATGGGAATAAAAGGATAAATGTTATAATTGAAAAGATAAAAATTTGTTTATATTGGAGAATTATATATAAGTTATTCCTTCAATTACTTTTGCTCTATTTTTGACAAGTATAAGCATAGTTAATTGACATGTATTCCATGAATTGAAGATTTTTAAATAATAAACTTATCATATAATTACATCAACCTAAACTTTTTGAAAAAAATTAGATTTATTAAAAATATATTATTTTATTAAAAAATTCAATATAGAATTGTTTCAAACATAATTAAGTATTAACTGATTAAGAATAAATTAAATTAAAAATAATTAATATTTTTAGTCCCGTATTCCTAAAAATAAATAAATTTATTTGTCATGTGCATTGAAAATATTTTATTGAATTATTCGTCACATACTTATAACTTTGCCACTATGCCACAAACTAAATAAGATAAATATAAAACTAATAATTTAAAAATAAAAGGTTATTCATACAACCCATGCAACGCATGGGCTACATGCTGATAATATCATAACAAATAATAAACATATAAACCTTTTAAATTAAGAAAAATTCTAGCTATATTAAATTTAGTAAAAAATAATAACATTTTTTTTCTTTTATTACAATTGTGAAGGTCAAAGTAGTACATTGATGAGGTTCTCCACACAACCCATGCAACGCACGAGCTATATGTTGGTAATATCATAACAAATAATAAACATAAAAACTTTTTAAATTAAGAAAAATTCTACCTATATTAAATTTAGAAAAAAATAATTACAATTTCTTTCTTTAATGAAAATTGTGAAGGTCGAATTAGTACAGTGATGAGGTTTACTCTTTTTAACAATCCAAATTTGATATTGAAATTAGATTAATAAATCTATTATAGAGTTGTTTACTCTTCACATGCCTCTTTAAGTTAAATTTATAGATACTTATAGTAATTGTTACTTAGTTAAAAAGTTACATGTGCGGGAGAATTTTAAAAAGTTTTTCAATTAAAAATAAAGTAATTTTTAAAACAAAATTTTAACTTTTATCAATTGTTTTTATGATCATTAAAATTATAATTCTCGCTGCGAACTCAAAGTCATTTATAAATTATGAAAATATAAGAAGTGACCAATATGTTATTTATTTGGTGTAACTTAGTATTTATATTATGTTTAATATTGATATTTTTTCTCTTATTTTGAGTATTATAGAATTTTAAATATGAGTAAACGCTATTTAAGATACTAAATAGATTGTTTTTCTTAAATTTTGATAGCCAAGTTTATCTATTTTCCAAACTGTGAAAAGTAGGGTTGTACAAAATAATTGAGGACCAAAATTCGATCTGAAATCGGATATGGATTGGACCGAAAAAATCCGATCCAAAGTGGGATGTGCTTGATTGGGGATCGATTTGGTAGGAATTGAACTTTTCAAGCCAGGACTTGGATTATGATAAAATTATTTAGAACTGGACCAATTCAAACATAGGTTTGGACAGATCCAATCTGGACCGATCCGATCTGGACATAGACTTTGGCCGATACCGACTTAAAATAGTATATCTATACTTTTTTTTTATATAAATTTATATACCTACATAAATATATATATATATATATAAAGATAATCAATATTACAAAATACATAGAAGCATAGTGCTTATTAAATATTATCAATGTTTATATACACACATATATATAATAATATGTGTGTGTGTGTTCCCATGTAATTGAGACTCAACAAAATTTTGTAACTTTTTTTGTTAGATAATTTCACATTTATTTGTATTTATTTTTTTAATCCAGTTGTCCACTGTTACGATTTTTCACAAAAAAATTATCTCTTTCATATTGGTTAAATCTTATACCATAATGCATCATCTCATGCATGTTCGATGAAATTTTAATATCAATGTGATCGTCATGTTCTTGTTATTACTAATAAATTAGATTCCATAAAACTCTCTAATTTTAGTGTATGTATGTATATATATATATATATATATATATATAGTTTTTAATGTAATTAACATTTAGTATAGCATAATTCTTGTATAATCCTAATAGTTTTGTATTTTTTCTAAAACAATGGATCTTGTTCTTAAATTTTAACAATAATGTATAGAATCTTGTTGCCTAATATGTATAGTGTAACATGACAAAATTGGTTATAGAACCAAGTCATTATGAATCATGTAATGCTCAAGAAACCGAGAACCGAACTGAATCCGGACCAAACCGTAAAAGAACCAATTCGGATTAAACCGAATTTGAGCAAACCGGTTTTGGTCCAAAAAATTAAGGACCGTTCCAAAATAAGTATGCCATGGATCGAAGATAGAACCAATCCGATCTGGACCGTGTATACCCCTAATGAGAACTATTAATTTTGTAAGTGGAACTATGAGGATAAAAAAGAATTACTGTTGCAATTATGTTAATCATTGGTGTGGTTATCCATAGCAATTATTTAGTTTTTAAAAAGAAATATTAGATGAGTGGTGATATATATATTTTATTAAATATTCTATATTCTAAATTATTAATTAAAATAGTTGTAATTTTGTAAGAGGGATTTTAGATTGTAAAATAGAAGAAATTTTAGAGTATCTTTACACATTTTGGAATAGAGTTAGATAAATTTGTAATTACTCTCCTAGAGTACGTGACTAACCCCACTTGTATATTCATATTACATCGCAGGTATCTTTTTTTTCCTTTTTCTTCTGGTTTAAAAATGCAAAGAGAAGTGAAACTCAACATCAATATGAATTTTTTCGTGAAAGAATGATGTATCAAACATGGTTGTTTATGGAAAAATGGCGTATTTGTATAGTATGGCTTACAACATTTGATAGTGATACTATTCGTTTTGTTGCGGAGTTAGTATATTAACTTTTTCATATACATATGAGTTGAAAATCTAGAAAATGGAAAAACTAGCTCTTCTTAATTAATTAGTTTGATTTCCATAAGTTTCTTGGCTCATTGGTATATATCACACAGGCTGTGAGTCTAAGGCTGAACTTGGCCTCGCAGTTTCTAGTCTACGAGAACCAAAACAAAATAAAAAAAATAATAATTAAAAAAAAATAAAAAATATATATATATATATATACACACACACTCATGCACACGATAGGGTAATACCCAAAACAAATGACAAAAGTAGTTCAATGGGTTGTATAAAATGTGTTTTGATTTCCATTAAATAGTAGACAACTGTTTAGGTATGCCTTTTCTTAAATCAAAAATAAATTTAGCCATCAATATAACACTCGATTTACAACAATAATGAAAAAAAAAAAATCATGGAAAATTAGAAATAATAATTTCAAAGTGAAACATTCTCCCGGGCTACATAGTAATAAATATATAAATTTATACTTTGTATTAATTGATATACTCATTTATAAATTGCTTGGGAAGTGTAAGCAACGCTGTCTTTTGCTATCAGAACAGGAAGTGAGAGTTGTCTCTTACTTTTGTAATATGCTAATTCTGAGCTGACTACACTTTAACAAATTGAACATACTGCTTGTTATCGTGTGAACATAGTAATGCATTTGCTTGCGCTCATAATGGACCAAATTTATTCAACACTCCTTTATGTCTATGCCAATTACGAAGCCAATGTTACTTTTATATATATATATATATATATATATATATATATTAAATGATGATAGTTGAAGAAGAAATGTTTGTGCAGGCGCTGATATCATAATAAATATTATATATTTTTTGAAAGTTAATAAATATTATATTAGATAACAACATATTAGGTGGAAGCCGTCCGACACTCCTTTTTAGAAAAATAAGAATAGATTTGTAGTATAAAAATAAATCTCGTCATGTTATTCACCGAATCCATTGATAGAGTTAGGGTTTGTTGTTTCTTTCATTTGACCCCTTTCTTTCACCATTATTTTATGTTATCTAATGACGCAATGCCGACTATAATGATAGTTCCTCTAGAAAAATAGAATGGATTTGTACCAATCCAAATTTGTGAATTTACCAAGTTCATAAGTAGATTTTATGTTTGTTTATTTCATTTGGACATTTTCTTTCACATTAGTTTATTCTACTTCGGTCTATTAACACCATTAGTTTACATTGAAACTAATAAATAATACAGTATGACTCTTTCATATCATATAAAATTTTAGGCAAGATGAGAGGACATCATTTAATATGGTAAAGATTCAAGTTCTTGGTGCCAAATTAAAAACTGATTTGAAATTGTCTATTAAGAAAATATGTCACTTGACAACATAAATATATATGTAATACATCTCTTCTTAAAAACTCAATTTTTTTGGGAGATTATAATAAATTGCCGAACAATTTCTATTATTAATTAAAAGGTTATATTCAAATCGAATTCCATCAAATAATTAGATAATCTACTTCTCACATCACGAAACTATTTCTACCGCCAGTTAGAAGGTGATATTCAAATAAGAATGCATCAAATAATTAATTAACCAACTTCTAATTTGACCTAGATCTCAAGTTTTCGATCTTTAATACATAAGACTTTAAAAACACCGCAACTACCAAATACCAACTAAATTTCATTGCCGGTGTGCTGTATAGAAATAATAATAATAGTGGTATATGATTCCCTTTGTGTGGTAATGTCTTCCGGACTAAAAGGAAGGTCAACCCATATCAAAGGAAGGGCCCCAGTTCCATACAGAAAAAAAGATTTTCTTGTACTAATACAAGAATCAATTAACACCAAACAATTTCAAGAAGATCAATATGAGCCTTAAATTAAGTTGGTTAAAAATTGTTTTGAGTTCATTTGAAGAGTATTATTCTTGAATTGAAACTTGAATTGTTTTCATAAAAGAAGAGCCGGCCAATTCAATTTTATAACGTTGTATCAGTTTTAAATTTAATTCAATGATTGAGATACAAAATACTATCTTAACTTTTAATAGTCGGATCGTATTTAAAACTGATCAAAAGTATGGCCAGTGAAATATAGTAACTAATTGTCTAATAAATCAAAGCTGAAACTGAAAACTAATTAAAGTTTTCTAATTCCACGTGCTCCCTTTTCACCTTTTCATCATTCTTTCAACAGACACAGAGAAGGTATGAGAGAAGAGGAGATGGTGGCCATACAAAACCTAACGGACGTAGGGAAAGAGCATCCCAATCAACAATCTAAAGATGAATTCGGATTCATTTATTCGTTCTCGTCATGTTGGGGTTCGTGGTTGATTGACAAATCTTTGAGTGAAGATATTTAGGGCTTTATACCCGAGTTTTCCGAGGAAGAATCTTAAAATTTAATAAGGTGTGTAGTAGAAATTGAACCATAATCTATTGAAATAATTGTGTTAGAATTCCTTTTTCTGATTGTGAACAGGTATGATAAATGGATAATTTTCGAAGTCTTGTTCCGCCTACTGCTGGAACTGTTGTGACTCAAGATTTACGTTCAAACGATAAGAGCTGAGACACCTTTCAAATGGTGAAGGGGCATCCCTTTGAACAATATAAGTGGGGACACCATTCGAACGGTATAGAATTTGCCAATTCGAACGGCATAAACTGCATAACTTCAAAGCTTTAGCTAATCACTTACAGAAATATAATTCCGCAAAAGTAATGTAGGGCCCAGTAAAATATGGGGGCCACTTTGCAATATCACAAAATTGAAACTGAAAGAAAACTCTCATCATATAACTTTACGTTACAATTTGAGGTTAACGGAGAGAGAGGAAGAGATGAGGGGATAAGGTGGCTTTGAGTTAAACCTATCGAATTCAATAGGCAAAATGCTCGATCGATGACCTAAGGGCGGATTCGGTTTCACCT